>JAPMUY010000309.1:60000-65000 GCA_026901105.3 Galaxias olidus | reverse complement strand
CGCAGCGATTATGTATTTATGTATTTATTTTTTTACATTATTAATGTGCTTTCTTTTTCTAATTTGTGTTTCTAAGCAGCCTGTAGTCACTAAAGGCTTGTGGGCCTATAGTCAGGGAGGACGTAGTCAGTATAAATGCGCTATTCTGGTAAATGCTTTTGTATACATTTTATTTTAAATTTTTTAATATATTCTATTTAATTTAATTAAAATATATTGAATATTTATGAACAAAATCAAACATTTTTACGAGCCCCTATCCACTGTAGTGCCCGCTCTTCAGTTAAAGAGTCAATTACCTGCTGGTTGCTGCCTCAATATGTTGCCTAAAAATATAGCCTATATCTGTATTGCATAACGTGTTATTTTAAAGTGTTCACAAATTCACTGACCCAAATATTTGTAGGTCAGTCATATGTAACGCTGTGTTTGCAGTTTAAACGCGATGGGAAACAGTTCTAACCCAACGGCTACTGATTTTACTGTCCCTTACTTCAGCCTAAGATTAAACCGTTAATTAGCTCGCATTTGGTCAATTAATCTGACAGTTAAACTGAAACACTTTCGCCTTTCAAAAAGGAGTTTTCAGTTAAACAAATTAGAACGACCTTACTTATTTGGACGTTTGCTTGTTTTTTGTTTGTTTACAGCGAAATAGAGGTCTTGTAGAAGCCGCTGCCCAACTGTTAATTCACGTTAATTCACTCTCCGTTTCAGAACCAGCGAACACGGACAGCGCCAGTTAGCACGGGCTCGTGAATCCCAAGCTTCACACCTAGGCCTGCATGCTAACATTGCCCATGATATTTTTTTAAGATAACATTTCTATGGTAATAGTACTGTTATCTGTTGATGCAAACATTGAGAACCCAAATTGTATTGTTGTATTGTAACACAGCCCCGTTATACACGGCAGTAGATTATAGCGCACAACATACTTCACCACCATTCAAGACCAAAACATTGTCGCTCTGCTCCTCGTTCCCTCTGCCACTTTCCTCATTCTTAAAAATAAAAACGCACCGAAACAACTGTAGGATCTAATCTGCCAAAGCGCTCGGACAGAATACAGCTAGGATACGCAATACAATATAGAAACATTTGGCTTGGCTTGGCTACTTACGTTTCTGCGGAAAACGCTTTCTGGAGAGCCATGTTCATCGAAAATACGGGTTATCAACAATGTTAATTTGCTGCTGACATTGGTAGTGGGATCTCACTCATTGGATGATGGATGCTGGATGTATATGCGTGCGTCAATGGGTCTGTGCGTGTGGGAGACGGCCCCCAACACCTCTTTGAAAAGCTTTACATTTGCCGGGCAAAGGATACACAAGAAAGAGTTTCGACCGCGGTAATTAGAAACGGTGTGGACAGGACGAAGCTAGTGCTGGCGGCATTTTCCTGCTAGCCTGTGTTAGGCTGCATGCCGTGTTTGGGAGTGATCGTGTAGGCTACGTCATCACAGCTGCCTGTAATGCATATAGCTATAGCTTTGCGTCCCAGTGCGTTGCATAACGTGCCAGCATCAGCGAAACACACTCGCACACGCACACACACACACACACACACGCGCGCGCGCGCGCGCACATACAGAAATTGGTCTGACACGAAAAGTGATGACGTCTTAACGTAATTAGATGTTCCACATGTATGACCGTCGATAATTTGATTTGATGTATTCAAATGTATAAGGGTCACGGGGCTTAACTGAAGTTCAGTTTGGAATAGAAACGAGTATTATTCCGCTAAATTAAGATTGTAGATGAGCAGTAGAAAAAAATGAATGGCAATATAGAAAGGTAGATAGAGATGGGGGCGTTCAGATAGAAAAAGATAGAGAGAGTTGGTGAATCATTCAGAACGATGAAGAGGGATAAAGAGAGAGGGATAAAGAGAGCGAAAGAAAGAAAGAGAGAGTGGAGCAGTGGAAGCTGTGTGGATGGAGAGGACCTGACCGTAGGATCACATCCACCAAACCATACGGCCCAGACCAAACACACACACACACACACACACACACACACACACACACACACACACACACACACTCACGGGTCATCCCCTCTATTTATCACCACATAGATGAGTCTGTCTCTCTCTCTCTTTCTCTCTGAGTCGACAGCAGACGATGCTACCAGATTTATTATGTGATCATATCCCTTCTTAGGTAAGTGTCTCTCCTGTCTCTTTCGCAGCCAGACAACAGGTTTACTGTGAGGTTGTAATATCCTATACTTATATAGGGAGCTTTTAGTTAAACGGGAAGCTCTGCAGCCAGACAACAGGTTTACTGTGAGGTAGTAATATCCTATACTTATATAGGGAGCTTTTAGTTAAACAGGAAGCTCTGCACCCAGACAACAGGTTTACTGTGAGGTAGTAATATCCTATACTTATATAGGGAGCTTTTAGTTAAACAGGAAGCTCTGCAGCCAGACAACAGGTTTACTGTGAGGTAGTAATATCCTATACTTATATAGGGAGCTTTTAGTTAAACAGGAAGCTCTGCAGCCAGACAACAGGTTTACTGTGAGGTTGTAAATATCCTATTCTTATATAGGGAGCTTTTAGTTAAACAGGAAGCTCTGCAGCCAGACAACAGGTTTACTGTGAGGTTGTAATATCCTATTCTTATATAGGGAGCTTTAAGTTAAACAGGAAGCTCTGCAGCCGGACAACAGGTTTACTGTGAGGTTGTAATATCCTATTCTTATATAGGGAGCTTTTAGTTAAACGGGAAGCTCTGCACCCAGACAACAGGTTTACTGTGAGGTTGTAATATCCTATACTTATATAGGGAGCTTTTAGTTAAACAGGAAGCTCTGCAGCCAGACAACAGGTTTACTGTGAGGTTGTAATATCCTATACTTATATAGGGAGCTTTTAGTTAAACAGGAAGCTCTGCAGCCAGACAACAGGTTTACTGTGAGGTTGTAAATATCCTATTCTTATATAGGGAGCTTTTAGTTAAACAGGAAGCTCTGCACCCAGACAACAGGTTTACTGTGAGGTTGTAATATCCTATACTTATATAGGGAGCTTTTAGTTAAACAGGAAGCTCTGCAGCCAGACAACAGGTTTACTGTGAGGTAGTAATATCCTATACTTATATAGGGAGCTTTTAGTTAAACAGGAAGCTCTGCAGCCAGACAACAGGTTTACTGTGAGGTAGTAATATCCTATACTTATATAGGGAGCACAGGAAGCTCTGCACACACACTGTGAGGTAGTAATATCCTATACACTTTTAGTTAAACACACCACACACACACACATATAGGGAGCACAGGAAGCTCTGCAGCCAGACAACAGGTTTACTGTGAGGTAGTAATATCCTATACTTATATAGGGAGCTTTTAGTTAAACAGGAAGCTCTGCAGCCAGACAACAGGTTTACTGTGAGGTTGTAATATCCTATACTTATATAGGGAGCCAGGAAGCTCTGCAGCCGGACAACAGGTTTACTGTGAGGTAGTAATATCCTATACTTATATAGGGAGCTTTAAGTTAAACAGGAAGCTCTGCAGCCAGACAACAGGTTTACTGTGAGGTTGTAATATCCTATTCTTATATAGGGAGCTCTCTCTACTGTGAGGTTGTAATATCCTATACTCTTTTAGTTAAACAGGAAGCTCTGCACCCAGACAACAGGTTTACTGTGAGGTTGTAATATCCTATACTTATATAGGGAGCTTTTAGTTAAACAGGAAGCTCTGCAGCCAGACAACAGGTTTACTGTGAGGTAGTAAATATCCTGATCTGGTATAGGGACCTTTAAGTAAAACAGGAAGCTCTGCACCCAGACAACAGGTTTACTGTGAGGTTGTAATATCCTATACTTATATAGGGAGCTTTTAGTTAAACAGGAAGCTCTGCAGCCAGACAACAGGTTTACTGTGAGGTTGTAATATCCTATACTTATATAGGGAGCTTTTAGTTAAACAGGAAGCTCTGCAGCCAGACAACAGGTTTACTGTGAGGTTGTAAATATCCTATTCTTATATAGGGAGCTTTTAGTTAAACAGGAAGCTCTGCACCCAGACAACAGGTTTACTGTGAGGTTGTAATATCCTATACTTATATAGGGAGCTTTTAGTTAAACAGGAAGCTCTGCAGCCAGACAACAGGTTTACTGTGAGGTAGTAATATCCTATACTTATATAGGGAGCTTTTAGTTAAACAGGAAGCTCTGCAGCCAGACAACAGGTTTACTGTGAGGTAGTAATATCCTATACTTATATAGGGAGCTTTTAGTTAAACAGGAAGCTCTGCAGCCAGACAACAGGTTTACTGTGAGGTAGTAATATCCTATACTTATATAGGGAGCTTTTAGTTAAACAGGAAGCTCTGCAGCCAGACAACAGGTTTACTGTGAGGTTGTAAATATCCTATTCTTATATAGGGAGCTTTAAGTTAAACAGGAAGCTCTGCAGCCAGACAACAGGTTTACTGTGAGGTAGTAATATCCTATACTTATATAGGGAGCTTTTAGTTAAACAGGAAGCTCTGCAGCCAGACAACAGGTTTACTGTGAGGTTGTAATATCCTATACTTATATAGGGAGCTTTTAGTTAAACAGGAAGCTCTGCAGCCAGACAACAGGTTTACTGTGAGGTAGTAATATCCTATACTTATATAGGGAGCTTTTAGTTAAACAGGAAGCTCTGCAGCCAGACAACAGGTTTACTGTGAGGTTGTAATATCCTATACTTATATAGGGAGCTTTTAGTTAAACAGGAAGCTCTGCAGCCGGACAACAGGTTTACTGTGAGGTAGTAATATCCTATACTTATATAGGGAGCTTTTAGTTAAACAGGAAGCTCTGCAGCCGGACAACAGGTTTACTGTGAGGTAGTAATATCCTATTCTTATATAGGGAGCTTTTAGTTAAACAGGAAGCTCTGCACCCAGACAACAGGTTTACTGTGAGGTAGTAATATCCTATACTTATATAGGGAGCTTTTAGTTAAACAGGAAGCTCTGCAGCCAGACAACAG
>JAPMUY010000309.1:42500-57500 GCA_026901105.3 Galaxias olidus | reverse complement strand
ATCCCAATCGTTCTTTCCTTTTCTCCCTTAATCCATCTCTCTCTTCTTTTCTCCACAGCCTTTGACCTTGTTATTGAAGCCACGGTGCCTTCTCCTCTCCTCTGCTCCACACAGGGATCATAAGGTGTGTGTTCTGTTATGGTAACTCACACTTAGCTGTGGCTGGTCCGTTCCACAGCCGCACACAAACACCTTGGCAACAGTTTTCAGCGGCTGCAGAGCAAAAAGGGGTAGGAATGTTGTTACACTGTGACACAGACAGACAGGCATAACTAAACACATCAATCACATCGTGTCCCGCGCTCCCGTTTCTGCTGCCATAAAACCGTTTATCTTCAACTACAAAAAAATCACAACAACATGAATGTTTTTTTTTACATGTGCTTTGTGAGTTTGAATTGGTATTTTTTTATTATGTCACGTTAACATCACATCATTGAGGTCCTTCTCCAGTAGGCTATGTGGGCTGTACCTTAAGGTTTGAATCAGTAGTCCGTCTTGACTAGACTTGCACAAATAGAGTATGATAAGACTTGACGTACGAAACTAGAATTCTAGTTTGATTTTAACTAATCTCCCACTTCTTTGTGATATTTCCAGTCATTTGTAATTTTTTTAGTTCCACTTTTAGTTCAATAAACACGTTTTTAATGCACTTTTTAAAAGTATGAAGACAAATGCTAAATAAATAAAGTTATTACTATTATTATCGAGCTTTGTGTTACTCTGAGGGCAGTTGCTGAGCTTTAACTGGCAATTTCCCAGCTAAGGCACAGTTCACGGTGTATCCTAATTAGACAGCCTCTCGTGATTGTAACGGAACCTTATCATTGCATGTATATATTTCAAAAACTTATGACAGCGGCACCACAACGCTTGCGCATAAGCAGGCTATTTGTAGAACACTTGAGAGAATTTTGGCCAAGGAAGCTGAACTCTGTCTGTAAACGTCACCTTGTTAACGATACAGTCCACTGTTTTTCCATCCACGCGACATAGATGTCACACATTCATATACGCAACTTCTAACTGTCAACAGCTTGCTTTCTCCTCAGCTGTTGACAAGAAGCCCGTTGGCTGTTTACTAAGAACAGCCCACCACGCCACCCCATTGGTCGAACGCTTCGCAGTATGTGCACATCGCGCTCCCATTGGCTCGAGAAATGTACTAGTAGCCCCTTCGACTGTCGGAATCTTCAGATAACAACAACAGCAAACAAATAAATCTGACGGAGAACGAATACTCAGACATACATTTATAATTCTGTGCGCAAGTTTTGGACTTTTCTTCTAAAGCGGAGGATTGCCCTATTTCACCTTCCATTATGAAGTTCGTTAGATTCTTGATGAAGAACGCAGCTTTGGCCAACGTGCCCAAGCATATTGACCATTTTTCCAAGTTCTCCCCATCACCTCTCTCAATGAAACAGTTCTTGGATTTCGGTAAGTGAACTAAAATGCAAGCCCATCATTGTAGTTGCAGTGCAATGTAAATGGTTGGACAACAATGACTTTTGGACAAAGTTTGTGTAGCCTACTGAGTGAGCCTTTTTTCGTGCAGAAAAAAAAACTTGTTTACTTGCAAATATTTCATTGTTTCGCTAATTTATTTTTACACTAAGTGTGAAAATAGGCAATTAGTAGACATACATGCGCAAAAAAATATTTTTATGGGGTTTTCATCATTTACTTGGAGACCCCCTATGCTAAACAGGACTTGACCACATAGGTAGTCAAGAGCAGCCTGTGTTGTGTTTACGTGGAAGGTAACGTAACTCTGCCTCCGCAGCCAATCACAGGCTTCAATGCATCTGATGAGAGACCACGGAAGTGTACATAATGTTCTGAACACTGGCTGTTTGCCACTTTGAATTGAGATGAGCATGAGGATCTGTTTAAGCATCATATGTATAGGTCTCTTCAAGCGTATAAGAAACTAGTACAGACATTGCCCAGTCCATCAGTCTCCATTTTATTTGTATGTGATTCTCTATTCTATTCTATTCTATTATTATTATTATGTTATGTTATATTATATTATATTATATTATATTATATAGGTGATACCTCCAGCATTACAACATTTTAGTCCACATTAGAGCCCAAAGTTAATGCATATCATCATAAACTGACCTATTCTGACCTCTCTCTCTCTGTGTGTGTGTGTCACCCCCACATCTCGTCCTTCAGGCTCAGCCAACGCCTGCGA
The DNA here is from genome assembly GCA_026901105.3 of Galaxias olidus. Taxonomy (NCBI): domain Eukaryota; kingdom Metazoa; phylum Chordata; class Actinopteri; order Galaxiiformes; family Galaxiidae; genus Galaxias; species Galaxias olidus. The sequence continues at coordinate 55,291 of JAPMUY010000309.1, read as the reverse complement.
GAAGACCTCCTTCGTGTTCCTGCGGCAGGAGCTCCCTGTTCGTCTCTCCAACATTATGAAGGAGATCAACCTGCTGCCCGAGCGCCTGCTCACCACTCCCTCCGTTCAGCTCGTACAGAGCTGGTGAGTGTGCGGCTAGAACATACACATATGACTGTATGAATTCTATTTCAAAGTTGGATTCAGCGTGTCTAAATAATAATAACAGGTGTGTAGCTATAGACAAATACTAAGGAGGGATATATTACACGGACAAAATAAGGCTCACGGTAAATTATTTTTGATTCTGAGTAGAGCCATGCGTTCTGGTTAGAAAAAACTGCCAGCATGCCCCAGATCTTAACTTGATGGAGGTTTGCTCAACAAAGTTTTACATAATATTTAACATGGCCTTTGTCTTTTTTGTGGGCCAAGAAAGCGATTTGGATGACAGCACATTATAAAAAAAACGGCCTGCTCAGATCTGAACATGGAGTTCTGCCAAAAGTGTTTTACATAACCTCTTACATTGCCTTTATCTTGTGGGCCAAGAAAGCGATTTGGATGACAGCACATCGCTCTATTCAGAACCATTCATTGATGAGGAGATTATAACAAAAAAGGAATGGATTTACAGGCCTCGTTAATAGCACCTCTTTCGTCACTAAGGTGTTTATGTGTTGGGTTGTTTGAAGCCAGCATTCTAACGGTATTAAAATAGCGATGTTGTATGGACCGCTCTCTATTTGGAGCCAGCGAATTAAGCGCCGCTCCTGGACTGTTTTATAATAACAGCAGCGCGCGCTCCTCTGCGTGGCCACGCGCACCCAGCTCGGTGAACTTTGTCCCAGTTCCCTTCCGTTGGCTCGGGTGGGTGTTTCTGCTGCTGTTTTGTCTACCTCACCCTTTAGTAGCCTGTTCCGTTCTGCTATCAAAAGGAAACTCAAGTGAGACGGTTTATGGCGCGTGTAGTATATAGTTCGGTGAGAACACAGTGTGCAAGGCGAATGTGACTTTTTTTTAATGAAATATTAGCCTAAATATGAACTTGGAGAGTGTTGCTACTTGAATTGCTGCTTTTGAATTGCATAACAGATTAGTAGCCTCTAGTATAGACAGGTGGCACATTTGATATTCTCCTTCAACAGCTGGCTTTTCTAAATGTATTGTTACATGAAACAGTGTTTTCAAGTGTGTTTTGCACGCTTACGTAAGTACTAGTAATCACACACCGAACGGTTATGCTGGTTGATTGTCTTTTTAGATTGACTTAATATCTTTATTGACCGATCCGTTCTCTCCCAACTGTGACTTGTTCTGTTGCTGTGGAACAAAGCGTTCCAAAAGTGACGGTTGATTTATGGTCCGCGACCTGATTACAAACGGCTGCCTACTTAGCCTACTCCCCTTTGCTCAATACTCTTCCCTCAATGAACATCTATGAAAGGAAAAGAAACAAAAACCCGAGTTTACTTGTTTTATTTTCTTTTGTAATTTAAAGTACACAATCATACATGTATTTATATTGTTTTGTATGAAATATTTTTTTTATAAATGGCTGTTATCTTTAGGAGGGAGATTTCTCATAAAATAGCTTATGCACATAAACTCATCCAAAGAAAAGTTGCCATTGGGTAATTTACCCTGGCAATCTTATCATTACTTCAGTTGCAGTAGCCTGCTGAGTGTGTTAGCCTAGTCAGTGTTATATAAGACCGCCTATCAAAGTGATATACCATCTGTACTACTAGACTCACATCTATGTATGCTGGGGTGGGTGTGGAATTTCCCTGAATCAAGCCATACTGCTCTGTGATTGGTTGAGAAGAGGGGCTGGGTCAGCTAATCTTTAAGGCTATGGCACAGTGTGTGTGTGTGTGTGTGTGTGTGTGTGTGTGTGTATGTGTGCGCGCGCGGGTTACACTGACGTTGGATTTAGCTATTTACTCTGTGCAAAGACTGTCCCATCAAACACAGACACACCAACACACACACACACCTACACACAGGAATGTACTACTGCATGAATAGCAGCAGTGTGAGCCAGAGAGGTGCAAAGCGAACCATCCATGTGCTGGAGATTGGCGTTACATTAAGATCACAGACATACACTAGTAAAGCACTATTTAAAAACAAACACCTTTGAAAGTTATGTGGTCAAAACCATAGAAGAAGAACCTATGGCCAGAACTACAATCTGACGCGGGGAAGAGTCAGTGATCAGTAATCAGAGAGCGCTAGATGTACAGGATGTTTACTTGTCTGTTAATGTTGTTGTTGTTGTTTTGGTTCAGGTACATCCAGAGTCTCATGGAGATCCTACAGTTCCTGGATAAAAACCCAGACGACCACAGTGCACTGCAGACGTGAGTCCAACGTTTATTTCAAAAGAAAAGACCAACCGTCATAGAACAGCGTAACAAACATCCAACATTTCAGCCCATCAGTCTTATCACTGATTACTGATTCTTCCTCTCCTCTTCCACTCCCTCTCCCTCTCTCCTCTCCCTCTCCCTCTCTCCTCTCCCTCTCTCCTCTCCTTCTCTCTCTCTCCTCTCCACTCCCTCTCCCCTCTCTCTCCTCTCTCTCTCTCCTCTCCCTCTCTCTCTCCTCTCCTCTCCCTCTCCCTCTCCCTCTCTCCTCCAGGTTTGTGGAGTCCCTGGTGACCATCCGTAACCGGCACAACGATGTGGTGCCCACTATGGCCCAGGGGGTGATAGAGTATAAGGAGACGTTTGGTCAGCAGGACCCCGTCACCAGCCAGAACATCCAGTACTTCCTGGACCGCTTCTACATGAGCCGCATATCAATACGCATGCTGATCAACCAGCACAGTGAGCACACACACACACACACACACACACACACACACACACACACACACACACACACACACACACACACACACACACACACACACACACACACATATCAATACGCATGCTGATCAACCAGCACAGTGAGTACACACACACACACACACACACACACACACACACACATCAATACGCATGCTGATCAACCAGCACAGTGAGTACACACACACACACACACACACACACACCTATCAATACGCATGCTGATCAACCAGCATAGGGAGTACACACACACACACACGCCACATGCACACACACATATCAATACGCATGCTGATCAAGCAGCACAGTGAGTACACACACGTACACACACACACCACACACACACACACACACACCACACACCACACACACACACACACGCACACACACACATATTCCAGGCTATTTAGCCCTTAGCTGTGATTCCACGTCCTTCTTTTGAGCAGGGGAATGATATATAGGGGATTTGACGTTTGACAGTTGCGTCTTAAAGAGTTCTTGGAATGAGTTGGTGGTTGGTGGTTCTTAGAACCAGCAGCAACTTTAAACGCTGTCTAGCCCAGTCGGCATTGAAGGAGGAACCGTTCAGCTGTGAGTGTGAGTGTGAGTGTGAGTGTGAGTGTGAGTGTGAGTGTGAGTGTGAGTGTGAGTGTGAGTGTGAGTGTGAGTGTGAGTGAGTGTGACTGGCTAGTTGAACAGAACCAGTCCACACCGGCCTCCTCTGGGTTTCACTGAATCTTTAATGATTCACTCTCCTCTGCACTGCAATGTCTAACTTACCCTTTCTCTCTCCTCCTCTTTCTCTGTCTGTCTGTCTCTCTTTCTCCCTCTTTCTTTCTCCCTCTCCGTAGCTCTTATCTTTGACGGTAACACAAACCCCGCCCACCCTAACATCATTGGATGCATCGACTCCATGTGTGACGTCACTGAGGTGATCCGAGGTAAGAGAGACTTTATTATCACTAGAATCATATTCGACCTCTGAGTCAATCTGAAGTCTTTAAGAGATAACATTGAATTATCTTTAATCAAGTCGTGAAATGGAAATCGCACACGGCGGACAGTTGGTTAAGCCACCAGAAATAGTGACCACTGAACAATACTAGGTCCTAAGCTTTTTGATAAGTTTTACATTCTCTCTCTCTCTCTCGCTCTTTCTCTCTCTCTCGCTATTTCTCTCTCTCTCTCTCTCTCTCTCTCCCTCCAGATGCCTATGAAAGTGCTAAGATGCTGTGTGATCAGTATTACCTGGCCGCACCTGAACTGGAGCTGAGCGAGATGAACGGTGGGTCCACACACACACACACACACACACACACACACACTGCCATGTGTCAGAAACGGAAGGAACAGCCTTTGACAGCGTGTTGACTTTGGTGTGTTTCTCCCCTCAGCCAATAACATCAGAGAGTCTATCTCCTATGTGCCCTCCCACCTCTACCACATGCTGTTTGAGCTCTTTAAGGTCAGACATCGTCCTCTTCTAGGTCCACCCACGTTTAGCCTCTTTCATAGTCTAGAGGAATACAGACTTCACTGGAGCATAGAAAGTGTAAATAGATTGATTGTTTCTTTGTGTAATTTGAGCTCCACTTAACCTTAGTTTACCCCCTGACCTTTCACCTCTGACCCCTGACAGAACTCAATGAGAGCAACCATCGAGCACCACGAGTCCAGTCGGACCCTCCCACCCATCAAAGTCATGGTGGCTCTCGGCGGAGAGGACCTGTCAATCAAGGTGAGAGCCGTTGGGATTCCAACCTGAGCAGTCACGAGGTGCATGCGTTCCGCTACGTTCCCTGGCAACGGGGCACTTGACCACTTCAAAGCCACTCCCAGCCCCACTATCTGGGTCAAAGGGCAGTGACGGCCTGGCTAGGTTACATAAATACAAACATGAATGAAACTAATCGGCCCTGTTGGCTCGCGCCGGTGACATCACCGTATTTATCAGGCTCAGCTTACGATTGGTTCAGATCCAACTGACCTTTCCCCCATTTGAAGGGAGTGGAGTGAATGAATGTCATTGTATGTCACACACACACACACACACAGACACAGACACACACACACACGCACACGCACAGGAAACTAAAGTGTTCCTGATGGAACAAAAATAGAGCTAAAATCTTTAGACCGGTTGAAATGGATCAAACCTTAAAACCAAAATCCCCTGATCACTCTAATTCATCTCATTGTGCACTTCACACACACACACACACACACACACACACGCACACTCTTGTTGGCCTACTTCCTCTCATGCTGAGGTGATTGTGTGTTAAGTATTCTGCAGGGAGATTATGTTACAGGAGAACTGAAATAGAACAGAGTGGATGGATTATCAGGTTCCTGTTGGCAACCAGCCACTGGTCACTATGGATACGGGTCTTAATAATCGGTCATAATGGGTCATTAATAATGGATCATTATCAAATTATCTTTGGTTTAGCATATGTAGTGAATACTTTCTTTCGTTCTTTCTTTCTTTCTCTCTCTCTCTCTCTCTCTCCAGATGAGTGACAGAGGAGGCGGAGTTCCCTTCAGGAAGATGGAGAGACTGTTCAGCTACATGTACTCCACTGCTCCTACTCCAGATATAAGAGACCGGCACAGAGCACCGCTGGTGAGCGCAACACACACACACACGCACACACACCTACACACACACACACACACGCGCGCGCACACGTAAGGGGAGACAATTCAGAACACTCGCAGTCTGATTTTAGAATAGTATTAGTCTAAATTGAAGCTCAATACTTCAGTAAAAAAAAAGATTTGAGTGATTAGTGTTTATTTTTATTGTCGTACTTAAACTTTTAAACTAATCTCAGACCCTCATGTCCATGTTGTGTGTGTGTGTGTGTGTGTGTGTGTGTGTGTGTCCAGGCTGGGTTTGGCTACGGTCTGCCCATCTCCCGTCTCTACGCTCGCTACTTCCAGGGAGACCTACAGCTCTACTCTATGGAGGGACACGGCACCGACGCCGTCATCCACATGAAGGTAGGATTACAGTACCCTAGATTACATTACTGTAGATTACACTGTCATCCACATGAAGGTAGGATTACAGTACCCTAGATTACATTACTGTAGATTACATTACTGTAGATTACATTACCCTAGATTACACTGTCATCCACATGAAGGTAGGATTACAGTACCCTAGATTACATTACTGTAGATTACATACTGTAGATTACACTGTCATCCACATGAAGGTAGGATTACAGTACCCTAGATTACAGTACCCTAGATTACATTACTGTAGATTACATTACTGTAGATTACATTACTGCATATTACACTGTCATACACATGAAGGTAGGATTACAGTACCCTAGATTACATTACTGTAGATTACACTGTCATCCACATGAAGGTAGGATTACAGTACCGCAGATTACAATACTGTAGATTACATTACTGTAGATTACACCGTCATCCACATGAAGTAAGTATTACATTACTGTAGATTACATTACTGTAGATTACACCGTTATCCACTGTAAAGTAGGATTACATTACATTACTATAGATTACAGCAGGGCACCATTACAGTACTCTTCAAACGGTACCATCCCAATACAGATAAACAAGTTACACAAACACACTCCCTCTCACTCCTATCATTAAGACTGGGCTAACATTTTTACCTGAGACAGACTTGCATAAAAACAATATAAAATACATATGCTGTCCCTAAAAAAACCACAGCATTTATATTTTGGGGTATTTCTCTTTCCATCGTCAGGCGCTGTCGACGGACTCCGTGGAGAGACTTCCTGTTTACAACAAGACGGCCCTCCGCAACTACAAGGTGAGCTTGGAGGCAGACGATTGGTGCGTGCCTAGCAGAGAGCCTTTAGACCTGGGCCTGCGCCGTGCCGCCAAGTGAGGTCATGACCCTACGACCTTTGACCTGCATGAAGACAGATCAAGACCTCCATTGACCTTGACACAAGGTGCATTATGGGACCAGAACTCTTGAGATGGCGGTGGTGTTGGATGACAAACGTCTGAACTGACCAATCCTTGGAGGAGTTCTAGCGGGCTGAGGGAGCCCCCTGATTGGCTGAGTACCTGTAGGCCCTGCCCTCATTTGGACGAGTTATTGTTTTTGTTTTGAAGAGACTAGTCTGCTACTTCCTGTTAATCTCTTGAATTTAGTAATTTAGCTCTTAGAAGAGGTAGAATAAAACTAGAGAAGGAATAAATCAAAACCCAAGCAACTCTAAATAGTGCCTTTGAAAAGTCTAACTGACAGTAGACCAAACGCTGCACTGCTGTTCTATGTAAGAGTTAGGAGCTCCATCCATGGCCAGAAACATGGGGTTTAACGGTGGCACAAGAGCCCAGGAGAAGAGGCTGGAGCTGGGCTAGGCCATGAGGGAGGAGGGCCTATGGGAAAGAACGTCAGACCCAAGTTACACGAAGCGAACGAGGTAAAAAAAAAAAAAAAGAGAGGGAGAGAGACGAAGTGTCCGTCCGAAAGATTTCTCAACGAAAGAGGAAAATAAATGAAAGTGTCAAACAATTCAAAAAAGGTTTCTAGTCAAGTGAAGGAGTTGGGTAATTCATTTGAGCCAAGCTGTAAAGAAAAAGTCTACATGAGTATTTAAACTTGAGTATTTTCTCCAGTGTTGGAGTATTATTTCAGTTGCTTACCTTACGCCATTTCAGGGGGTGTATGGTAAAAAGCACTATGCACGTCAGAAGGGCAATTGGCCAGCAGTTTGTCAGTGCTAGTCTACAGACTGTTCTAGGACAGTTAAATGGAACAGGCCCGAGGTTTAACAGTAGGATTATCAGTGCTAGTCTACAGACTGTTCTACTACAGTAAAACTGTAAAGGCCATAGGTTCATAATCTTTTTTTAAGGCTGGCTCTTAAATGAATTACATTGATTAGTTGAAATTTACACCGTTTGTGCTTCACAGATTGCCCAACGTAGCTAAATAATCTGTTTCTGTAAGTGCCAACGCACGCTGACAAAAACATTTTCAACCAGTCCTGTGTGTCTCTTTGCGAAAAGGTTAAAGTTCACCATGAAATGTTCTTTTGTAATCATGTATGATAACGGACCTAGTTGTTATTTATACATTATTGTCCGGATTGGTGGGGGATCACTACAGATCTGTGCTGCGTCTATTTGTTCTTTCTGCTCTCCATGTTTGTGAATGGAACATCAATAGAGTGAATATGAATTTTTTTTCTTCCTTGGGAGAATTCCATCTTTGTGTGAATCAAAAAAAAGTTGCTGATATAAGCATTTCCTAAAATGTGTGATTGTTGTAGAAACCAGACACAGGTACCAGAACTAAAAGTGCCTTGGGACAGTTAGCGTCCATGTTAACTGTATTCTGTTTAGTGGAACCCAGAAATTGTTTGGATTGTATTATCATTGCACTTTAATGGAACAAACTGTATATTGTATAATGCCTTTTATTTTTGAAAATAAAATTACTGAAATGAAATGCTCTGTCTTATTTGTTTGTTTGAACTTTGTATGTGTCTTTGCTGGATTTAGAGAGACTTATTTCTACCTTTAGAGTCAAAGTGTAGAGGTTTTGTAATATGACAACTGTTAGCACACTGTTTTTGGGGAAGCTGGACAATGCTGAAATGTCAAGTTTGAATGGCCTAATAGTCGTGAAAGCTGATCTAGGACAGTGTGTGTGTGTGTGTGTGTGTGTGTGTGTGTGTGTGTGTGTGTGTGTGTGTGTGTGTGTGTGTGTGTGTGTGTGTGTTTTGGGGAAGGTTACAATAGGTCAAAAGTGTGTTTTCTGCTGATTCAAAGTCAAGCTCAGCATTTCTTGGGCAGTGTCCTGACCAGGCACTGGCATAGAACTGGAGTTGGTCAATTTACACTCAGGCTCAGTTGGACTTACCTGGTTAAACAAAAAAAACACAGAATGAACAACCTAACTACCTAAGCTGTACCCTGGACTTTCAACAGGAATACGCTGACTACCTACTCGCAAGACTAGAGACAGCATGTGTCACTTTTCCCATTTGTCCTGATAGTTTGAGTGACTGACCTATTGTTTGCATGTGAAGGCATGTTGTCTTTATTCAGCCTGTGTGTGTAAATGACTTTTTAATGTCTGCTTATTTGCATTGGGATAGCGTTGCATTCAGGAAGCAGTCCAATCTTGAGCCCGGGAACCAATCAGAACGGAGCTCCATAGTCGTTGTTCTTATGCAACTGTCCCTGTGAACAAGAAAAACAAGGGTGGGAGCCAGAAACCACACACACACACACACACACACACACACACACACACACACACACACACACACACACACACACACACACACACACACACACACACACACACACACGTACATGTACACACACACTCAGACACACACTGGCACTCACACACACGCACACACACTCAGACACACACACACACACACACACAGACACATGCACACACAGTCAGACACACACACACATGCACACACACACACACAGACACACACTGGCACTCACACACACTCACACACACTCAGACACACACACACACACACACACACACACACACACACACAGTCAGACACACACACACGTACATGTACACACACACTCAGACACACACTGGCACTCACACACACGCACACACACTCAGACACACACTCAAACATACACACACGCACACTCAGGCACACACACATACGCACACACTCAGACACGCACACAGTCAGACACACACACACACACGTACGCATACACACACATCGACAGGTATGAAGATAAGGGAATGGGATATGGTTATGTGATAAAGGAATGGGATATGGTCATGTGATAAGGGGATGGGATATGGTCATGTGATAAGGGGATGGGATATGGTCACGTGATAAGGGAATGGGATATGGTCATGTGATAAGGGAATGGGATATGGTCATGTGATAAGGGAATGGGATATGGTCATGTGATAAGGGAATGGGATATGGTCATGTGATAAGGGAATGGGATATGGTCATGTGATAAGGGAATGGGATATGGTCATGTGATAAGGGAATGGGATATGGTCATGCCTGTTGTTCCAAAACAAGCCTTCAAGCTTTTGAACACCTGGGCCACGGTTGGCATAGTTACAATTGTCACGTGACAACTAGCTACCAGGTAAAAAATTGTGTGCTCTTTTTTAATTAATGTGACAGATATACTACTATACAACTATACAATCATACAGCTATACAGCTACACAGTCATACAACTATACAACTATACAACTACACAGTCATACAACTATACAACTATACAGCTACACAGTCATACAACTATACAACTATACAACTACACAGTCATACAACTATACAACTATACAACTACACAGTCATACAACTATACAACTATACAACTACACAGTCATACAACTATACAACTATACAGCCATGCAGCCATGTATGGGTGCATTAACTACCGTAGGCTCCGCAGAGAAAGATGTTGACTGTTTGCATCTCTACAGGTCAGAGGTCAATCCCTTCACACTTTGCCTACTACCAGTTGCGCCAGTGACGTGTGACTTCCTGTCGACAGAAAAACAGACAATAAAACTCCTCTGACCTAAACCTCATAAAGATCCATGGAACACAGCTTAGATTAAAAGAAGCCACTGATGTTCCCTACTGGCAGACTTTGAACGAACGTGCGGACGGAGTGTTTGTGTGTGTGTGTGTGTGTGTGTGTGTGTGTGTGTGTGTGTGTGTGTGTGTGTGTGTGTGTGTGTGTGTGTGTGTGTGTGTGTGTGTGTGTGTGTGTGTGTGTGTGTGTGTGTGTGTGTGTGTGTGTGTGTGTGTGTGTGTGTGTGTGAGAGAGAGTGTGTGTGTGTGTGTGTGTGTGTGTGTGTGTGTGTGTGTGTGTGTGTGTGTGAGTGTGTGTGTGTGTGTGTGTGTGTGTGTGTGTGTGTGAGCGAGAGAGAGAGAGAGAGAGTGTGTGTGTGTGTGTGTGTGTGTGTGTGTGTGTGTGTGTGCTGTGGAAATAACATGATCCCATTCTGCCTCTCATGTTCCCATTAGAATAGACAGGTTATTCATTATCATGACCTAGAGCACACGCACCTGATAATCAGTTACATGGATGATCGATATAGAAATAGCTCACATTCTATGTGATCAAACTATACCTGCTATGTAAACTGTTTGTAATGTAGTTACTCTTTACCTCATCCTGTTAACACTGAAACCTTTGCTCTTTCAGAGGAGTTACTATGTAGAGCAGAATTGTTACTATGTACGTATGTAGAGCAGAATAGTTACTATGTAAGTATGTAGAACAGAATAGTTACTATGAAAGTATGTAGAACAGAATAGTTACTATGTAAGTATGTACAGCAGAAGAGTTTAATGAGTACAATGTATGACTGTCTGTGTCTAAAATGAAAGGGAAGGAATAGAAATATAGTACCTAGAACAAACCCGTCTGTTGAATACACACAGGCCCGGAGTCAACCTATGCTATTGATTATTACATTTGGTGTCAATCAGTCAAAGTCAACTAAAACACAGACTATACCGTTTTTAAGCTCATTGTCCTTGACAAGTCTTTAGTTAACGACGGATCAGACATCTTGTTTCTGTTGTTGCCCTTGTCAACGGGCTAGTTAATGGTGGGGTCACCTTGGGGCACAAACTAGACCGGTCAATTCTGTTTGTTCCAGACAGAACTCTTTAACGCCCATTTCTGCAATCAATGTACAGTACTGTGCATATCAGTACTGTGCATATCAGTACTGTGCATATCAGTACTGTGTATATCAGTACTGTGCATATCAGTACTGTGCATACGTTTTAGGCTCGGGATGCTGTTTTGAAGGCAAAGGGTGTTAACACCAAATGTTGATTTGATACAGATTTGCTTTGCCCTCACTTTGTATTTAAAGATAAAAAATAAACAATTAACATTTATATTTATATACATTTATATCTATTTTCCTAACTTTAAAGACTTCACAGCTGCCTAAAACGTTTGCACAGTACTGTATCTTTATAACCACAGAAAAGGGAAATGCATTATGTTTCTATTCCAGTCTTAACCGATCTACAATGAAGTTCTGCCTGTAGCTGATGTCATAAATGTACACAAATAGAAACACAGGTTCTTGCATTGAATCTTCATCCCTCTCTCTCCCTCTCTCTCTCTCTCTTCCTCTCTCTCTCTCTCTCTCTTTCTCTCTCTCTCTTTCTTTCTCTCTCTCTCTCTCTCTCTCTCTCTCTCTCTCTCTCTTTCTCTCTCTCTCGCTCTCTCTCTCTCGCTGTCTCCCCCCCCCTCTCTGTCTGTCGTGTCTATCTCTCTCCTCTCTCTCTCTCTCTCTCTCTCTCTCTCTCTCTCTCTCTGTCTAATTCTCTCTCTTTCTCTGTTTCTCTCTCTTTCTCTCTCAATTCAATTTAAATTTCACTGTACAATATGAGACAATATTGCCAAAGCAGAAATGATACAAAATGATACAAATACAATTTTTGATTGCTTTACATAGATAATAATAAGAAACAGAATCATTTTAAAATAACGAAACAATTACAAATGAAAAAAAATCATATTCAGGTACTGTACTAACTAAATGCTAGTGTTGTGGGCCTGTGTGTGTATGTGTGTGTGTGTGTGTGTGTGTGTGTGTGTGTGAGAGAGAGAGAGAGAGAGAGAGTGTGAGTGCACACAATGGGTGCAAAACAAGCCCATTCTGCATGACTTGTGTTTCCCTGTTTGTGTTGTGTTGCATGTATATGTGTTTAATGTGTCTGTTTAATGTGTCTTTTGGGATTGTTAATGTTTATATCAATGTGTGTGTGTGTGTGTGTGTGTGTGTGTGTGTGTGTGTGTGTGTGTGTGTGTTAGTGTGTGTGTGTATGTGTCTCTTTCTCTCTTTCTCTCTGTCTCTCTCTCACTCTCTCTCTCTCACTCTCTCTCTTTCTCGCTCTCTATCTCCCTAATTAAATCTCCCTC
>JAPMUY010000309.1:0-37500 GCA_026901105.3 Galaxias olidus | reverse complement strand
GCCTTCATTGATTTAATAACCCCTTGAAGGCCTTGAATAACCATCCCCAGACTCAAATTCTCACAGAATAATTCAGATTCCCTTAGGGTTCGAAAAAACGAGTCCGGTATTTTAGGGTAGCCGCCTACTCCGAGATGGACAATCGGCCTCTTTGTACACTCGGTTTATGCCAGCTAGTGAAAGAGCACCTGAAAGTAGTCCCCCAACAGTGAAAGGGCGAGTGGCAAAGGCACGGGAAAGCCCACAAGGCTTCAGATCACTACAACTGAAAATAGAAAACTACTGTTTGTATTGGGAACTTTGTAAACGTCCTCTTGTAGTTTACTGCTACGTTGAAATTAGGGATATAGTTTTGGGCCGTCGCGGGAGAGAGTTGAGGTGAGTTTGTTGGCGCATTTGCCCTGGACCTATGATCTTCAGCCTGCAGTTGGATATAAACGAAGATTTCCTCAGCAATGTGCACATTAGCGGAACATATGCATTAATATGCATTCATGTTTATCCACGAGCAATGTTTTTAGAGAATTCACTGGTACAACGGATGTTTTACTGTCTGTGGAAAATCATTCGGTGGAATTGAAGTCTTGTCATGTGTGCAAGTGACCCGAAGATGCAGAAGAGCACAACTCGACCAATCACAGACATCTCTGCGTGCAGTTCATCAGAGGTAGGCTAATGAAAACAACTTTTTAAAAAATATTTCTTTCTACTAAAAAGTGCGTTTTAAGCGCATGCCACCCGTTTTGTTGAACGCTGAACCAACGAACTCAACGAGTCTGATTAAAGCGGAGAAGAGCCAAACACATCAGATATTTCCTTTAATCTCATTTCCTCTCAGTCACTGTACAATTGTTACAGGTGTGCAAGCTGCTAGGTTCAAGTCCATTCGGCCAATCAGGGAGCAAGTCATGATAACGTTAGACCACTTAACATGCTTTATTTCAGCATTCAAAATAATTAAAAACATCTCAAATTATTATACACATACAAAATAGGTACATATCCTCATGTTTTTATCTCCCATGAAAGTGTGTCTGTTTGCTTTTTAATTTTCCGATTGCTATTATTAATTCAATTTCTTTAATTGTCTCGATCTTTTCATTAAACTGACAAGTAAACACAAAACCATAGATTTGTTTGCGTGAAAGAGGGGAAGCTATGCCAGTGGCTACTCCTGAAAGTAATAACTAGGGCAACATGAAAGTAATGGGTGGGGTGGGATAGTGAAATCTAGAAACAAATAAAGCACAACAACCAAAAAGTGTTTTTACAACAAGAGACTCGTCAAACAAATCCAGCAGCTAAATCTCCACGAGACGAGACTGTGTGTTGCTTACAGCTAACAGTTATCTTCTAAACTAGAGAGGTCTTCAACTCCGAGGCTAGAAAAAAAAACAGATGTTCCAACAGCAAGATCGCACCTCTCATATGTAGCACCTTAAGTCCCAGCAGGCTAGAATGACAACAACCTTATAACACAATACCATTGTCTCCCTTGCTAGCTAGGACCTTAATGAAGAATAGCACCTATTTAACCTTGCAAGATTAGCCTACCCCCATCGACCCTGCAGCTCAATTTACGCATAGGCATAAGAAATTAATTTCCTTTTTTGTTCTTTTGAGGTAGCCATACAATTGAAAGAAAGAGGTGTCAACCAACCCTTGTGTTTCTGCTGCGTTTTTTAATGGAATGCCTTTAAAAAGGAAAAAGTGGGGAGAACATTGAAGGGACCATGCACGACATCATGTTGCTAGGGTTACGACAACGACAACACGCGGAACTGTCAGTTTGACCTTTTATTCATCAACACCTGAACGCGGTACAAAGCATTGGGTTTTTTCTCTTTGTGTTTTCATAGTCCATTCCTTCCTTCCTTCCTTTCGTAATAGGAGAAAAAGTCACCTGTTTTCTGTGAAGTTGGTAGATTTAAGTGAACTCCAGAGAGAAAAAGGGAGGGGGAAGTGAGGAGGATGCATGGGGGGCGGTTGATCTTACACTTTACAAGCATATATTATTTTCTTGTTGCCGTGGAAACGAATGTCTTCTAAGGAATCCTTGGAGTCGGTGTTGTTGGTGGTAAAAAAAACAAAACAAAACAAAAAGTAGTGGTCCTGAAAAAATATTCAGCTGGACAACACATCACCACAGTCTTGTCAAGTGCAGGTTTTAGCCGAACAGACCATTTGATAGGCCAATGAAAACTCTAGAAGGAGGGTTGAGTCGAAAAAAAAAAAAAAAAAAATGCAAAGAAAAGGGTTTTTGTTTTTTGAGAGAGGAGATGACTGCTAGAAAAAAACACACATACACACACAAACAATTTCAAGTCCAGATTTCTCTTTTTTTACACGAAGCAGACTGGGCCAACTTCAATGCCAAACTCCTGGTTGGGTGCACCGACGTCCATGGGAGCGATGTCAATGATAGGCAGGCGAGATGTCTTCGTTGTCTTGTAGTCAATGACTGTCTTGCCCCATGAGCCAGTGTGCGACTGAAAGGAAGAGGAAGAGGAAGAGGAAGAAGAGGCAGGTCATAATCAATAGGCAACAGGGATGTTATTTTCAGAGAACACTCCGCCCCCCATGGGTTGGAGCTCCCATGACATGTAGTCAGAAATAATTAAAATTAATCACTTGCTGCATTTTGATTGTGATTTATTAATAAGACATTTTATACATATGACTGAATGTTCATTTTGATTTCCTGTCGAGCATGTGTGTGTGTGTGTGTGTGTGTGTGTGTTGCAGCGCCTGTGAGTGTGTTGGTTCCTCACTGTGCAGCTATCCTCAGCCACGCTGTGTGTGTGTGTGTGTGTGTGTGTTGCAGCATGTGTGTGTTGGTTCCTCACCCTGCAGCTGTCCTCGGCCACGCTGTAGGTGTGTGCGTGTGTGTGTGTGTGTGTGTGTGTGTGTGTGTGTGTGTTGCAGCGTGTGTGTGTTGGTTCCTCACCGTGCACCTGTCCTCGGCCACGCTGTAGGTGTGTGTGTGTGTGTTGGTTCCTCACCGTGCAGCTGTCCTCGGCCACGCTGTAGGTGTGTGTGTGTGTGTGTGTGTGTGTGTTGGTTCCTCACCGTGCAGCTGTCCTCGGCCACGCTGTAGGTGAAGCGGCTGTTGCCCTCGGCTCTGATCTCGATCTCGTTGGAGCCCTGGAGCAGCAGGGCCTTCTTCAGGTTGCCCGCCGAGGCGTCCATGTAGGCCACGCTGTTCTTGCAGTGGTAGGTGATGTTCTGGCTGGCCTCCGTCGACATCAGGCGCAGGAAGGTCAGCTGGATGTTAACGTCCGCGGGCTGGGAGCCCTCGCTACCGTATTCGAACTGGAGGGAGGGAGGGAGGGAGGGGGGGGGGGGAAGGAAGAAAGGGTTAGGGAGTTAGAAATAGGGGTTGATAATACATGTTACAGCAGAATGTCAGTCTAGTCAGAATATGTTTCATATTTGCATGTTGTTTACTTGGACTGAAATATTATTTTGTCGTACTTTTGAATCAATGCATGTCATTGGTTGGACAGAGGGTAGGTATTTGCTGATTGGTTGGTACAGAGGGTGGTTATGTTAGTGATTGGTTGGTCAGAGGGTGGATATGTCACTGATTGGCTGGTCAGAGGGTGGATATGTCACTGATTGGCTGGTCAGAGGGTGGATATGTCACTGATTGGCTGGCCAGAGGGTGGATATGTCTCTGATTGGCTGGTCAGCGGGTGAGCCTCACCTGGAAGCCGTCGGTCATGGCCTCTCCGAACCACACGTGCTTCTTCTCCTTGATGTTCTTGCTGCTGTACCAGCTCTTCCTGGGGACCTGGGCCTGGGACGGGGTCACACATGTCTCTCCAGTCTCCATGTTGCAGAAGACCTTGATGGCATCCTGAGTGCAGCCCTGGTCAGGGTCGATCCAGTACTCGCCTTCAGAGGGAGAGAGAGAGATGAAGAGATGAGAGGAGGGGAAAAGAAGGGGAGAGAAGAGAGAGGGAGGAAGATTGAAGCCCAGACAGGAAGAGAAGGGAAATGGAATAGATGGATGGAATGGAATTTAATTTATATTTATATATTATATGGATACATTTATATGTAAGCAAAGCTATTACTAGTTAGTGGCCCCATGTTCACCTGAATGTGATCCTACTAGTGATGAGCAGATCAGCTCTTTGGAATGAGTCGATTCATTCGAGTCAGCTCACGTAAATGAATCAAAGTGTTTCAAACTATTTGAGTCTTTTCCTCAAATGTAGCTCTTTTTACCACTTCAGTCGTTCGTCTTTTGGTGTTTGTTTTGGTCATTTGTTTTGGTGTTTGTTTTGTCAAACATTGTAAATATGACTCTTAGTTTTAGACTGAAGCTTGAGGTCTATTCGGTGTTTAGGGTGTCGTTTGCTGGTTTTGGCGGCCACTCACCGCTCTTCCAGTCTGGGTGGCACATCTTCAGGTCACGGCAGGTTCTGGCGGGGTTCTTGCGGGTTCCGTCAGGGCTGCGGATGTTCTCGATCTGCTGGCTCAGGCTCTTCAGGGTGGTGTCCACCTCCAGGTCCCGGTCGCGCATCACGTTGGCGTCGTCGGCACGGAACATACGGAAGGGATCGGGGGCCTTCTCCTGGGGCTGGGCGATGAAGCCCATGTCGAAGCCACCACCGGGGGGGCCAGGGGGGCCTGGGAGGCCGGGGGGTCCAGGGGCTCCCTGGAGAAAAAGAGATGGATGATCGATTAGGGGAATGTATTAATGCAATGTCAGGGTGTGATTGTTTCATTGATTAGGGAATGTATTAATGCAATGTCAGGGTGTGATTGGTTCATTGATTAGGGACTGTATTAATGCAATGTCAGGGTGTGATTGGTTCATTGATTAGGGACTATATTAATGCAACAGGGTTTGCCCCTCGTAACTTTAGAAACTTTAAATGTGGACTGTGGCCCATAGAATGAGCAGTTTGAGAGAAGGCAGTGGATTAGAGGTAGCTTTAGCCAGTCCACTTACAGCAGGTCCAACCTCGCCGTTACGACCACGGGGTCCTGGGGGTCCGGTGGGTCCGGGCAGACCGACCATACCGTCCTTACCGGAGGCACCAGCAGAGCCAGAAGGTCCCTGATTGGAGGAGAGGAGAACCGGGTCAGAACCATAAACAGGAAGGGTTCTGGGTGTTCTGGGTTGTAAGTGTATACAAGGCAATACTGGCCTGTTCTAAAGCCTGAGACTAAATGAGTGTAGATTTGTTTTTATTGTTGTGTTGTGTTTGTAGTGAGGGTTGAACTTACTCTTGGTCCAGCAGGGCCGGAAGAGCCAGCTGGTCCTTGTTCTCCATTTTGTCCCTAGAGGTCACACACAGCATAGGTCAGAGGTCATATATGATATATGGATGTCAGTTGTTCTCAGATATGAACTTTGTGTTATTTCACATAGTTTGAACTTACAGATGATTGTGTGACTAATAAAGAGATCATCAGAGCTGAGACATAACAGCTTGTTTCACTTTATGGCTCATATATTAACAACAATTTGACTTTATGACTGAAAAACACCAAACTGTTTGTGTGTGTGCGTGTGCGTGTGCGTGTGTGTGTGTGCTCACAGAGGGTCCGGGGGGTCCCTGCATGCCGGTGAATCCTCTGTGTCCCTTCATGCCTCTCTCTCCAGCCTCTCCAGCCTCTCCCTTGTCTCCGCGAGCTCCAGCGGGTCCCTGTCAAACAAAACAAACGGAGAGGTGTTTCTCTTTCCTTCGGGACGAGGGTGCAGATGGAGGACGCAGCTCGTAGTGTTGATTGTATGTTTTCTATGCAGTGAGGTGATAGCTTTAGAGTGTTTGTAGGAGGGATGGGAGATACTTACAGCGGGGCCACGGGGACCACCAGGGCCAGCAATACCAGCGGGGCCAGCAGGGCCCTAGAGAGAGAGAGAGAGACACAGAGAGAGAGAGAGAGACACAGAGAGAGAGAGACACAGAGAGAGAGAGAGAAACACAGAGAGAGAGAGAGAGAGAGACACAGAGAGAGAGAGAAATAAAGAAGAGAGAGATGATATAAATATTGATTAGAGGTTTACTGATATTATAACCTCACGTCCTATCTTAAACTAATCAGTAGATCCTGTTCAAGGTGTGTGTGATATGTTATAAATACTGACTATAACATTTTCTGATATTGCCACCTCACATCCTATCTTAATCAGTAGATCCTGTCACTCACAGACTCTCCACGGTCACCAGACTTTCCAGCGGGTCCAACAGGGCCGGGTGCACCGGAGGGGCCTGGGGCTCCTGAAGCTCCGGCCTGGCCCGGCTCACCGCGCTCTCCCTACAGGGGGCAGCAGAGAGCAACCAAACCAAACACATCAGTCTCTCTCTTTCTCACAGACGCACACTGTTGCGTCTACAGGAACAGCAGTGTTTAGTGTTGGATTCTGTTGTTTATGGTATGACCATCTGAATGTGACGATGCCATGATGGAACCAGGAAGTGTCATCCTGCAAAATGACTCAGCGTTATGGTGTTATGAGCAAAATGACTCAGCGTTATGGTGTAGTGCTGTTGTCTGTTGAGGATGACACGTGCGTATGTGTAACCACCAGGGTCAGTGTCAGTCGGACTGAGCTCTACGTGGCGTAGCTATGACAACGTGGCGTAGTGGTGCGCACCTTGGGACCAGCGGCTCCATCGCGACCGGCGGATCCCTCGTTACCAGGGGAACCCTGAGAGAAGAAGAGGAGGCAGGTGATTAGTGAAGGACACGTGATGAATGAAAGAAAACACATGCAAATCATAAATTAATAAAAAGGTTAATTTTGTTTGTGGCTTTCCAATCACACTCTTTCTTTTTTCGGGGAATTAGGAGACAGAAATGCAGGGATCCTGTATCTTTGAGAATTAGGAGACAGAAACGCAGGGATCCTGTATCTTTGAGAATTAGGAGACAGAAATGCAGGGATCCTGTATCTTTGAGAATTAGGAGACAGAAATGCAGGGATCCTGTATCTTTGAGAATTAGGAGACATCCTGTATCTTTGAGAATTAGGAGACAGAAATGCAGGGATCCTGTATCTTTGAGAATTAGGAGACAGAAACGCAGGGATCCTGTATCTTTGAGAATTAGGAGACAGAAACGCAGGGATCCTGTATCTTTGAGAATTAGTTTTGACTACTGAGAGTGGCACAGGCTGAGGTGGGCGGGTGGGAGATTATTCAACAAGCCAATCAGAGAGGTGTTTACGAGGCAGACCAGGAAGTGGCTCGAATCCTAACTGACCAATCAGAGAGAGAGACAGGTCCTTACCTCACGTCCAGCCTCACCAGGGGCTCCAGCCAATCCAGAGGGGCCCATTGGGCCTGGGGGGCCACGCTCACCACCAGGGCCTCCGGGTCCTGCCTTACCAACCTCTCCCTGTGGAGCACACACACACACACACACACACGTTAACACATTAGCACACACACATACACACACACACACACGTTAACACATTAACACACACACATGAACACATAAACACACACACGTACACACATGAACACATTAACACACACACACACACACACCCACACACACACACACACTACTATCAGTGTAGCGTACCTTTCAAGCTGAACTAAATACAGCCCTTTGATCATCTGTAGTGAGCGATCATGATTACAAACCGTCAAAATCAACACTGCTGTGAGTGATGAGAGCCGTAGCCGAGACCAGTACATACCGACGGTCCTGGGAGTCCAGGGAATCCACGCTCGCCTCTCTGTCCAGGGAGACCCACAATACCACGAGCTCCAGCGATACCTGAGGGGCCGGGAATACCAGAGGAACCCTGTAGAGGGAGACAGAGAGACAAAAGAAAGAAAACTCATTTTTTTACTTGACGGTTTGAAGAATAACAGTCAAAAGACGGATGGTTTGAGTGAAAAAGCACCCCAAGCACCCTATCTAAGTGTGTGTGTGTGTATGTGATGGTGTCTGAGTGTGTGTGTCGGGTGTGTGTGTGTGTGTGTGTGTTATAGTGTGTGTCGGGTGTGTTATAGAGTGTGTCGGGTATGTTATAGTGTGTTTGTGTGTGTGTGTGGTGTGTGTGTTTACAGTGTGTGTGTTATAGTGTGTTACAGTGTGTGTGTTGGGTGTTATAGTGTGTTACAGTGTGTGTGTTGGGTGTGTTATGGGGTGTGTGTTATAGTGTGTGTGTCGGCTGTGTTCATAGTGTGTGTGTTTACAGTGTGTGTGTTATAGCGTGTTACAGTGCGTGTGTTGGGTGTTATAGTGTGTTACAGTGTGTGTGTGTTGGGTGTTATAGTGTGTGTTGGGTGTGTACGTACAGGAGCTCCATCACCACCGACGCTGCCTTTCTCTCCCTGAGCGCCTGGGGGTCCAGCGGCTCCCAGCTCACCAGGGCGACCAGCGGGGCCGGTCTCTCCACGGTTCCCCTTCTGTCCCTCCTTTCCTGCAGGGCCGGCGGGTCCGGGGGGGCCGCTGTTACCCTGGGAGAGAAAGAGGAGAGGAGGAGAGGAACAGAGAGTGAGAGATAGAAAGAGAGGAGGGGTAAGAAAGAGTGAGAGAGAGATAAAGAGTGAGAAAGAGAGAAAAGAAGAGAAAGAGAGAGTGAGAGAGCAAACAGAGATATTGTTTAGTGAACGAGCAATAGACGTTTGTATGTTTTTCCATTTGTTCTTGTAAAACATTCAGAAGTGATGACATCACAGGAAGTACTTACAGATGGGCCGGGAGGTCCGACTCTGCCAGCACCACCAGGGAAACCAGTAGCACCCTGGGGAAGGATGGAGGGAGTGAGAGAAGGAAAGAAGGAGGGAGGGAGGGATGAGTGAACATAATGACTAGATAGACTGTGACCATCCCTCACTGCTTGGACAGCCTCAATCATTCCTACAATGGAGGTGCTTACAGGATGAGAGAGAGACTAGGAGAGAGAGATGTAAAGTAGTAATATTATATTCTAAAGTGATATTATAAAGGAGAGGCTTACAGGAGGTCCAGCAGCACCACGGGTTCCTTTGGCTCCGGTGTTTCCAACTGGACCCTGAAACAGAACACAACTGTAGTCAGGAACTAAAAACAAAAGAAAACCTGGAACTACTGTTCCCACACAATTCGTTTCCACTTCAACAGAAAGTGTCTAACTGAATTGGGTAATAAGACTACAGTGTAACCATAACAACCAGGGTCTGTTCCGTTAGTTGTTGTTGACAACAGGGCTTTAGGGCTGTGCACTGTGTTTAGGAAATATACCTTCATAGTTGCTTTTAGCCAAGATGTCAAAGCTAGACATCACTTCACCAAGCAAAATGGTTGTTTGTTTGTGTGTTTTTACGTGTTTTTGTTTACCTGGGGTCCGGAGCAACCTGTTTTTGTGTGTTTGTGTGTTTGTGTTTTTGTTTACCTGGGGTCCGGAGCAACCTGTTTTTGTGTGTTTGTGTGTTTGTGTTTTTGTTTACCTGGGGTCCGGGGCCACCTGTAGGTCCACTTGGTCCGGGGGCACCAGCATCACCCTTAGCACCGTTATCTCCAGCCTCTCCCTTACCACCAGGCTGACCATCAGCACCCTGCGGAGAGCAAGAGAGAGAGAGAGAGAGAGAGAGAGAGAGAGAGAGCGAGAGAGAGAGAGGAGAGAGGGAGAAAGAGAGATTGAGAGAGGGGAGAGATAGAGTGAGAGAAAATGAGATAAAAAAGGCAAATGGAGGATGAGAAGTGGATACAACTGCTATATTTAGAGACACTTATGGGCTGGTATAAGATCAGCAGCTATATTTAGAAACTTGTAGGCTGGTCTAGATCAACAGCTGTAATTAAAACCACTTATAGGCTGGTCTTAGATCAGCAGCTATATTTAGAGATTACTATAGGCTGGTCTTAGATCAGCAGCTGAAGTGTCTTTTTGTTGGGGCTATATTGTTTTAAAAAACTCAGGCTATGAGGGAAAATAATCTTTTAACGCAACCTCTGGTTTGGACAGTAACTTACTGGAGGTCCAGCGAATCCAGCGGGTCCAACAGCACCAGCCTCACCACGCTCGCCCTACGAGAGAGGAAGAGGAGGGGGAGGAGAAAGAAAGAGGAATAGAGCTTGGTTTTAAGTTTACGGAGATGTTCTATTGAAGCTGACATATTTGTTACCCAGTGAACTGTATTGATATTGTGGTAGTAACTAAAAATCTGTTTAATTCAAAACACAAATAAGTGATGAAGTGCTGAGGAAGAGGGTGACTCACAGGGGCACCACGGGCACCAGTGGGTCCGACAGGTCCGGCGGCGCCGCCCTCTCCCTTGTCACCGGGGGCTCCGCCGGGACCGGGAGGTCCGATTGGGCCGGTCATGCCACGCACGCCATCCTTACCAGGGGCACCGTCAACTCCCTTACCTCCTTGGTCACCCTGCAGAGAGGAAGAGCAGAGGAAGAGGAGAGATTAGAGATTAGATAAGGCTGGTCAGAACGGTGTGTGCTAAGACTGGCACAAGAGATACTGTCTTGTGTCTACTTCTAGTGATACATACAAGTGTCTTGCTGTAGTGTGTGTGTGTATGTGTGTGTGTAAAGTTATTGTCTGACATATGTGAACAGAGCATCGAATCTGGCCTTCTTTGATATCTGAGTGTGTGGTGTGTTCAGAGAGAGAGAGTGTGTGTGTGTGTGTGTGTGTGTGTGTGTGTGTGTGTGTGTGTGTGTGTGTGTGTGTGTGTGTTTGGTGTGTGTGTGTGTGTTTGGGGTTTCTCTATCCAGGCCGACACTCACTCTGTCTCCCTTGAGACCAGGCAGGCCAGCAGCACCACGCTCTCCGGGCATACCCTGTAGACCTGGGGGGCCCTGAGCTCCGGAGGACCCAGGAGCTCCTCCATCTCCCTGGAAGAGAGGAGGAGGAGAGAGAGAAAAGAGGAGAGAGAGAGGGGGAGAGGATGAGGGAGAGGAGAGATGGAGGGAGAGAGGATGAGGACACAGAGAATAAGAGGAGTTGTTTTAGAAACACTGCTGGCTGTGAAGTTGAACACTGTGATGGATTAGATGGTTCTGGATGGTTCTGCTGTGTGCAGAATGTCCTGGATGGAACACTGTGATGGGTTAGATGGTTCTGGTGTCTCTGGCGGTTCTGTACCTTAGCACCGTCGTTACCAACAGAACCTGGGGAACCACGAGCACCAGCTGGACCCGCGGCACCAGGGGCACCACGCTCACCAGGGAAACCTCTGTCGCCCTGGGAGACGGAGCAGACAACAACAAACATTATTATTATTATTATTATTATTATTATCAAAATGGATTCTGTGCGTCAGAAAGAATGTTGCCTTGTATTTGCCCCCTTTAAAAGGAATATGAGGATGATGACGATGATTGCGTGTGCGTGTGCGTGTGCGTGTGCGTGTGCGTGTGTGCGTGTGCGTGTACTCACTCTAGAACCAGCGGGGCCGGGGGCTCCAGCCTCACCAGACAGACCCTACAGACACAGAGAAGAAGAAACATTATTATAAGCAGATAAAGATAAACACACTTCATTTGATTTAAACATATAAAAATAAACTAAACACGCTGTTCTGACAAAAAGAAGTTACATCTGAGATTCCTATGCAACAATGAACAGGAGCTCTATAGAAGTTATTCGACATGAAAGTTATATCCAAGACGTTTTCACAATAAGTTCTATTAAAAGATGTTGCTTATGAAACATCGAATCTGGCAGTCTAAACAAAGTAAGTAAAGACTCAGAGTTCTGTGAGGCGAACGCCAAACCCCAGGTTCTGGTTCTGGTTCTGGTTCTGGTTCTGGTTCTGACCTGCTCTCCAGGCTTGCCCGTCTCTCCAATAGCACCTTGGGGTCCGGGCAGACCCTGGAAACCGGGTCCTCCAGCAGCTCCTTGCTCGCCTCTCTCTCCAGCAGGTCCCTAAAGGGGGGGGGGGCCTCATTAGGTATAGTGTAATGTAGGTCCACCATTGCTGTACTCTGTGTCCGTCTGGTGCAGTGAAATGCAATCCTTTATATATTTTCACATAACATTTTTTAATGAGTTGAGAACGTTGCTGTGTGGGTGTGTGTGTGTGTGTGTGTGTGTGTGTGTGTGTGTGTGTGTGTGTGTGTGTGTGTGTGTGTGTGTGCTATCTACTCACAGCGGGTCCTGGGGCACCAGGGGCACCAAGGTCGCCATCTTTGCCAGGGGCACCCTACACAAAGAGACAGGAAAGGGAGGAGTCAGCAACAGGAAGAGGAGGGGTTTGAGTGCTACTGAGAAAGTACTCCTAATGCTAAAATACTCAGTCCCTTAATATGGCTGTATGAGTTATGAGGTGAACAAATCCATTACTTTAGCTGTGTGACTACTCAAGACAATTGATTAATTTACTGTCTGATTAACATAAATATAACAGTGCTGTGATTACTATAAGTATAACAGTACTATATGATTTCTAAGTATAACAGTAATGTATGATTACTAAGCTCAGTAGTCTGATTACTCTCGTACAGTACTTTGAGAATACTCAGATTATTGGAGCGAGGATACTCTGGTACTGTACTATGAGAATACTAAGAGTATTGGAGCGAGGATACTCTCGTACTGTACTTTGAGAATACTCAGAGTATTGGATACTCACAGTTGCACCACTGGGTCCCATGACTCCTCTCTCACCAGGCTTGCCACCCTCACCCTGTACACACACACACACACACACACACACACACACACAGTGGTCAGTTAACATTATTCCATTAATACCCTCAGTGAGGTAGGCTGAGAGATAGACAGAGACACAGATAGACAGGTCGCGAGACAGACAGACAGACAGAGAGGTAGAGAGACAGACAGGCAGGCAGAATGACAGAAAGGTAGAGAGACAGACAGACAGGCAGGCAGAGAGACAGAAAGGTAGACAGAGACAGACAGAGAGGTAGAGAGACAGACAGGTAGAGAGGCAGACAGAGAGACAGACAGACAGTCAGGTAGAGAGACAGACAGACAGGTAGAGAGACAGACAGGCAGGCTGAGAGACAGACAGGCTGAGAGACAGACAGACAGACAGTCAGGTAGAGAGACAGACAGAGAGACAGACAGTCAGGTAGAGAGACAGACAGGAAGACTGAGAGACAGACAGGCAGGCTGAGAGACAGCCAGACAGACAGGCTGAGAGACAGACAGGCAGGTTGAGAGACAGACAGGTAGAGAGAGAGACAGACAGGCAGGCTGAGAGACAGACAGGTAGAGAGAGACAGACAGGCAGGCTGAGAGACAGACGGGTAGAGATACAGACAGACAGGCAGGCTGAGAGACAGACGGGTACTTACAGCTGCTCCCTTGGGTCCGGGGAATCCCATGACACCAGGCTGACCTCTGGCTCCAACGGGGCCTGGGGGGCCGGGGCGGCCATCTTGACCAGCTACACCCTGTCACAGGAGAGGAGGCGAGGGGGGGAGGAGAGGAGGAGAGAGGTTGGAGGAGAGGAAGAGAGAAGAGACAGGAGAGAGGGGGAGAGGAGAGGAGGAGAGAATAGAGGAGAGGGTTAAAGGAGGGGAGCATGATGGACGTGTTGGGTCAGTTTTCCTGGGTTTTGTAGTGACGTTTCCCCAGCAGGGCGGGAAGTATCTATCTCAGATGGTTTGGATGATGCAGTATCCTTATCCAATCATATCAATCTGCTCCCAGCATACTGAACATGTGTTTGTTGTAGTAGTAGTAGTAGTAGTGCGTGTGTGTGTGTGTGTGAGAGAGAGAGAGAGAGAGAGAGAGAGAGAGAGGGAGAGAGTGTGTGTGTGTGTGTGTGTGTGTATGTACTTACAGCGGGTCCCAGTTTGCCATCAGGTCCAGGGCTGCCAGGGCTACCAGTCATACCCTGGATGAGAGAGGCAAAGGTCACAGGGTCAGGGCTCAGATTGAGGTAACTGCACTTATAAAACGTGTGTATATATATATATATATATATATATATAAGACTAGGTTTAAAGTCCTAACAGACAGGTAGCTGGGTCTCACCTTGGCTCCGGGCATACCAGACTCTCCGTTGCGACCTGCCTCACCAGTGGATCCTTTGGCTCCAACAGCACCAGGGGCACCACGCTCACCAGGGGCTCCCTAGGCAGGACGGAGCCACGGCAACCGTTAAATTCACACACGCACATCAATAGTGATAGCTATAAAATGTTACAGCGGTTTTGTGTGTCGTAAATGTGTCTGAGTGTGTCTGTGTGTCGGGGGGTGTCTAAGTGTGTGTGGGTGTTGGGGGGGGGGGGGGTCTGAGTGTGTGTGTGTGTGTGTGTGTGTGTGTGTGAGGGGGGGGGTATTTGTGTTTGAGTGTGTGTGTGGGGATATTTGTGTGGGTGTGTGTGTGTCAGGTAAACTCACCTTGGCTCCGGCAGCACCATCAGCACCAGGGAAACCACGGCCTCCTGGGCCACCCTGTGTAGTAAAACAAACGCGCCCAGGTCAACACAACACCAACACAGTGGCCTGCGCTTCCAGTTAGCCAGGGACTTTTCATTGTCGACTTTCTGGCACTCAAGATTTTCATACAAAGCTATTCATGGATCCTAAAATCCATGCTTAGTAACTGAGTTTGATTGGCTGAAATTACCGTTTTGTTTGGTCAAACATCCACCTTAATTACATGAGGTGCTTCGCCATTACCATAAGAACTAAACTGTTTATTGCAGAGAGATGAAAAACATCAGAACTTGTATCTCAGCAGAAAGAAACAACAATCCATGTTCTTGTTTGGCAGAATGTATTTTGTCATTCCCCAACATGGCTGCCACTAAATGACTCCTAGCGCAGTAATCACACACACACACACGTGCGCCCTCTGGTGGCTGTGTAGAGGAACAACAGTGCAGACTGGGCACACAGCCAAAAGCATCCCCCTCTAAACCCAGGGAGATTATGAACGCCTAGATAACGAGATCAGAGCAGTTTAGCTGTGTTCATCTCTCAGGATTACAACAACGTCGTTATGGAGATGAGAATCAGAACGAGGGAATATGAACACTCATAGGTTCCTGTCCTAGAAGAACTCTAAGACGGGATCTTTAAGTTCTGCTGGCTCAAGACTTCATTTCCGGTGTAACAGCAAATGAACGTACAATACTGCAACATTTATTTCTATGTTTACTAGCCAAACCAATCTTCTCTGTAGGAGAAGAGGGAGAAAGGGTTTAGGAGAGGAGAAGAGAGGGAGGAGGGAGAAAGGAGGTGTAGGACTCACGCGTTCTCCGGGGGTTAGGGTTAGGGAGGGAGGAGAAAGAGAGGGATGAGGAGGGAGAAAGGAGCTGTAGGACTCACGCGTTCTCCGGGGGCCCCACGACCTCCAGCAGTACCAGGCTCTCCACGGGCTCCTCTCTTCCCCTCCTCTCCAGCGGGGCCGGGGGGTCCCTGCACTCCTGGGGCTCCCTGCAGGGTGGAGGGGCATGGGAGAGTTAGGGAAACGAAGGGACATTGTGTGTGTATGTGCGTGTGTGTGTCAGTGTTATGTGAGTATGTGTGTGGTGGATGTGTGTGTGTGTGTGTGTGTGTTTGTGGTTGATGTGTGTGTCTGTCTGAGAGTGTGTGTGTGTGTGTGTTTGTGGTTGATGTGTGTGTCTGTCTGAGAGTGTGTGTGTGTGTGTGTGTGTGTGTCTGTGACAGTTTATCGGAATATCAGGGATTACTTACAGCCTCTCCCTTAGCACCAGACTCTCCCTTAGCACCAGCTCCTCCGATATCACCCTAGTGGAGAGAAGAAGATGAAAACATCTTTAACGTGAAATGATTCCACCCTAGATATAGATATAGATAGAGATATAGTAGATAGGCTGACTCACAGTGTTTCCCTTGGGGCCAGGGGCACCACCAGCACCCTGAGCTCCGGGTGGGCCACGGGGTCCAGGGAAGCCAGGGGCTCCAGCAATACCAGCAGCGCCCTGCAGGGGGCAGCAACAACACATATACATCACTGAATCGTCAGCAGACAAGAGGGCAACCCAGAGAAATACAGCATTATGGGGTTGAGTGACTTTAGGTGGTATGTGTCTGGGTGGAGTTCAGGTAAAGGTGTGTGTGTTTGATGGGGGCGTTGGGTTGTACTCACAGGGGCTCCCTTGCCACCGGGGTTTCCGTCAGCTCCGTTGTTGCCCTGGAAACAGAAGCAGAAACATAAACAGGCAGGAAAACATTTTACATAAATGTATCATTTGGAATGCGGGACTAGTTGAATATAAACACACCTAGACTACATTTTTAATCTGGAAGGTGTTCTAGAAGGTGATGTTTGTGTTCTAGTTCTCTGTTATGGACAGTAGCGTTGTTCTAGTTCTGTGTTCTGGACAGTAGCGTTGTTCTAGTTCTGTGTTCTGGACAGTAGCGTTGTTCTAGTTCTGTGTTCTGGACAGTAGTGTTGTTCTAGTTTTGTGTTCTAGTTCTGTGTTCTGGACAGTAGCGTTGTTCTAGTTCTGTGTTCTGGACAGTAGCGTTGTTCTAGTTCTGTGTTCTGGACAGTAGTGTTGTTCTAGTTCTGTGTTCTGGACAGTAGCGTTGTTCTAGTTCTGTGTTCTGGACAGTAGCGTTGTTCTAGTTCTGTGTTCTGGACAGTAGCGTTGTTCTAGTTCTGTGTTATGGACAGTAGCGTTGTTCTAGTTCTGTGTTCTGGACAGTAGCGTTGTTCTAGTTCTGTGTTCTGGACAGTAGCGTTGTTCTAGTTCTGTGTTCTGGACAGTAGTGTTGTTCTAGTTTTGTGTTCTAGTTCTGTGTTCTGGACAGTAGCGTTGTTCTAGTTCTGTGTTCTGGACAGTAGCGTTGTTCTAGTTCTGTGTTCTGGACAGTAGCGTTGTTCTAGTTCTGTGTTCTGGACAGTAGCGTTGTTCTAGTTCTGTGTTATGGACAGTAGCGTTGTTCTAGTTCTGTGTTCTGGACAGTAGTGTTGTTCTAGTTCTGTGTTCTGGGCAGTAGTGTTGTTCTAGTTCTGTGTTCTGGGCAGTAGTGTTGTTATAGTTCTGTGTTCTGGGCAGTAGCGTTGTTCTAGTTCTGTGTTCTGGGCAGTAGTGTTGTTCTAGTTCTGTGTTCTGGGCAGTAGTGTTGTTCTAGTTCTGTGTTCTGGGCAGTAGTGTTGTTCTAGTTCTGTGTTCTGGGCAGTAGCGTTGTTCTAGTTCTGTGTTCTGGGCAGTAGCGTTGTTCTAGTTCTGTGTTCTGGGCAGTAGCGTTGTTCTAGTTCTGTGTTCTGGACAGTAGTGTTGTTCTAGTTCTGTGTTATGGGCAGTAGCGTTGTTCTAGTTCTGTGTTCTGGGCAGTAGCGTTGTTCTAGTTCTATGTTCTGGGCAGTAGTGTTGTTCTAGTTCTGTGTTCTGGGCAGTAGCGTTGTTCTAGTTCTGTGTTATGGGCAGTAGCGTTGTTCTAGTTCTGTGTTCTGGGCAGTAGCGTTGTTCTAGTTCTGTGTTCTGGACAGTAGTGTTGTTCTAGTTCTGTGTTCTGGACAGTAGTGTTGTTCTAGTTCTGTGTTCTGGGCAGTAGTGTTGTTCTAGTTCTGTGTTCTGGGCAGTAGCGTTGTTCTAGTTCTGTGTTCTGGACAGTAGTGTTGTTCTAGTTCTGTGTTATGGGCAGTAGCGTTGTTCTAGTTCTGTGTTCTGGGCAGTAGCGTTGTTCTAGTTCTGTGTTCTGGACAGTAGCGTTGTTCTAGTTCTGTGTTCTGGGCAGCAGCGTTGTTCTAGTTCTGTGTTCTGGACAGTAGCGCTGTTCTAGTTCTGTGTTCTGGGCAGCAGTGTTGTTGCACTCACAGAGGGTCCGGCGGCGCCAGCGGGTCCGGGGTTACCGGGCTCTCCACGGCCTCCTACGGCGCCTTCGGGTCCACGAGCACCCTGAGCTCCGACCTCTCCCTGAACCAGAAAGCAATAATCTCGTCAGTCTCAGGGATTCACGAGCAGTCCATATGTCATTATTATAATAATGTATTAATGTGATCTCTATAGCTCATCATAACATACAGTAGATATTCAGGACTGTGGAGGCACAAAGGTAAATGCAGGAAATACTTTATGATGAAAAAGCAACATGAACATACAGAAACCAAAGTGAAATTAAAACAGAACATTAAAATACAGAAACCAATGTCACTGCTAATATAATCCTATGATATAATAGAACAAGCAAAAGGTAAGTAAAATATCAGCCTTAGAAAAAATAAAATCCTTCAATTCAGGTCATATGATGTTTTGACCTTTGACCCCACTCCAGGTCGGCTGTTTCATTGGTTTACTCTGAGTCAGTAACTGTTTTTTTTTGTTACAGTAACAATTTTTTCAACTGATGATTCAAATAGGATTTACTTTACTAAATCTAAGAAGAGCTAGTAATGTTAAGGCATTCTATTGTTTGGAAATCCATTTTTTATCAACAGTCATAGTTTGTATCCAGATCTGCTGGTTAGCATTTTCTAGCTCCCAACTGCTAGCTAGTTTAATAGCCACATATCACATCTAACGCTGTCTGGATGGGGAGTTTCCTATATGAATTTCCAACTGAGACCTATAGCATAATATATTGATTAGGTCACAGCGTGAAATTACATGAAACTGCTGGTCACTATATCCCAACGAAGTTGATTTTCAACAGCCATAATCTAAAGAAAAGGTCGCACTGTGGTTGACTGTTCTACTTCTCCGTGTGTGACTGCCCCCTGGTGGATGTTTATGGAAGTGAGTCGGGGCTGAAATTGTCCCCAGCTATTTACAGCCTTGCTGACACAAAAAATGGTCTTTCCTTTTTGATCTATCTCCATCTCCTTTCAAGTGTCATATCTGCATTACTTTTGTTGAGAAAATGAAACCCTTCTTAACCCCCAAACCCACTAAGATAACAAGAAGAGCATTCCCCTATGCCTGATCACACATACATGCTGACTGACAGGAGTGGATTAAAAGAACAGACAGACAGACAGACAGACAGACAGACAGACAGACAGACAGACAGACATATCTTTGGGTGGTAGCTTTGGACTGCACAGTGTTTTTGGGGGGACAGTTTACCTTGGCTCCGGGGCCGCCAGGGAATCCAGGGGGACCAGCTGGGCCGGTGGGTCCCTAGAGACGCAGAAACACACACAGGACAACGTTCATCATCAACAACAACAACAGCAGCAGCAGCAGCAGCAGAATCAGCCGTTCTGTCCTTTGGAGAGGCGGTTTTTTATCCTGAGCTATGTGGTGTATAGTGGGAGTCTAACGGTCTAGCAGACATTTTGTTTCTTCTTCATGGGTCTGCTCAGTTTAGAGTGTGTTGTGACTGGAAGTAGAATTCATTAGTTCTCCCCCTAGCTGTGATTTGATGTTAAGCCAGTCGGAGTCACACTTGATGAAGGTGTACTGGTGGGTGTGTGTGTGTGTGTGTGTGTGTGTGTGTGTGTGTGTGTGTGTGTGTGTGTGTGTGTGTGTGTGTGTGTGTGTGTGTGTGTGTGTGTGTGGGTGTGGGTCGCTATGAGGAACACGGGGACAGGAACAGGAAGGGAACTTACGGGAGGTCCAGCAGCGCCAGCAGCACCGTCGTTACCACGGGCACCCTGCAAACACACAGAACCGGGTCAGAACCCACAAGGGTTACATAGGAACATTGTGTGGCTGCTGTGTGTGTGTGTGTGTGTGTGTGTGTGTGTGTGTGTGTGTGTGTGTGTGTGTGTGTGTGTGTGTGTGTGTTGGTACTTACAGCAGCTCCAGAGGGACCTGAACGACCTCTCTCACCAGGCAGACCACGGGGGCCCTAGATTAGAGAGAGAGAGAGAGAGAGAGAGAGAGAGAGAGAGAATACAGAGAGATAGACAGACAGACAGAGAGACAGACAGACAGAGAGGGAGAGTGAGTGAGAGAGAGAGAGAAAGAGAGATTAAGGATCTTAATATTCATGCTAGCTGTTCTAGCTCACATAGGGTATGATATATGTTAATATAATATGATTCTAAATCAAATGAATTAATTATGTGAAGCAAAGTGTTTGTGTGACTCACCATGGCTCCAGGAGTACCATTCTCACCAGAGGACCCTGCCTCTCCCTAAACACACACACACACACACACACACACACACACACACAGAGGTAAGCAGGTATAAAATACAGAGCAGAGTTGGTTTGAATCCGACATTGTGATAGAGGGAGGAGGGAGAGAAGGAGATATGGATGGGGTGAATAAGGATGAATAAAGGAACAAGAAGGAGAGAAGATGAGAAGTGGCTAACCTTGGGTCCAGCAGGGCCATTGTCTCCCTTAGCTCCGTCCAGACCACTGAATCCCTAGAGAGAGAATGAGGGAGGAGGAGGGAGAGAGAGAGACAGAAGGAGGGAGAGTGGGGGAGAGAGAGACCAGATAGGTTAGAAGTAGTTTTCATTCATAATCCTTCACATTTCTCTGTGTTTGGTTGAGATGTTTTAATGTGGTGCTATACAATAACACAAATATTTGATTAGATATAATTGATTCTGTATAATTGGTGTGGTAGAAGACTCACTCTGTGTCCCTTGATGCCGGGGAGTCCTGGAGTTCCAGGGAAACCACGGGCGCCCTACAGAAAAGCGAGCGAAGAGAGAGAAAAGAGAGAGAAAAGAGAGAGGGAGGAATAAGGATGAAACCTGTACATTATTGAAACATATCAACTAGTCAGTTGTATTTCGGTAACTAGTATCCAACTGGAAGCCTAAAAGCAGTGTTAGGTACTATGACCATGGCACAACAGTTTCCTAAACGTCAGCTAGGACCTCACCTAGAAGTACAGATACTGTGAACGTGACATTTAGGGACTCACCTAGAAGCTATTAACCAGTGTGAGATACAGAGAACATGATAGGACCTCACCTAGAAGCTATTGAGGTACAGTGAACGTGACATTTAGGGACTCACCTAGAAGCTATTAACCAGTGTGAGATACAGTGAACATGATAGGACCTCACCTAGAAGCTATTAACCAGTGTGAGATACAGAGAACATGATAGGACCTCACCTAGAAGCTATTGAGGTACAGTGAACGTGACATTTAGGGACTAGCCTAGAAGCTATTAACCAGTGTGAGGTAACAGTGAACATGATAGCTAGGATCTCAACTAGAAGCTATTGAGGTACAGTAAACGTGACTTTTAGGGACTCACCTAGAAGCTATTAACCAGTGTGAGGTAACAGTGAACATGATAGCTAGGGACTCACCTGTGGGCCGGCAGGTCCACGCTCACCATTGCGACCAGGCTTGCCAGACTCACCCTAGAGAGAGAGAGAGGATGCTGATTGGCTGGCAAAGTAGAAGAGTAAGGAAGTGTAGTGATGTCATGCATAGTGATTAGCCCACTGTTGTTTTGGATTAGGGTCTTGGTACGGATTTCTGATTGGCTAGTTGCAGATGTGGAATTTACTAGATCTGCTGTGAACGGATTTGATTTATTGATTGGCCTGTTGTTGAATCAGTTGGTTACTAACAGGCCTTCCTTTATATTCATATGAAACTAAGAAATCAAAGTACTGTGCATATCTTCATGTGAACACTATTGGTATCAAATGACTATGTATTAATATAAAGCTATAATATTAGTAACGTGTATCTTCATGTGAACGCTATTGGTATCAAATGACTGTGTATTAATATAAAGCTATAATATCAGTAACATGTATCTTCATGTGAACGCTGACTATGTATTAATATAAAGCTATAATATTAGTAACGTGTATCTTCATGTGAACGCTATTGGTATCAAATGACTGTGTATTAATATAAAGCTATAATATTAGTAACGTGTATCTTCATGTGAACGCTATTGGTATCAAATGACTGTGTATTAATATAAAGCTATAATATCAGTAACATGTATCTTCATGTGGACTTACATCCTCTCCATTCTTGCCAGGTGGACCAGCAGCGCCACGAGGACCCATTGGACCCTACACAGAGGAGACAGAACACTCCGGTCAGTCTGTGTGTGTGTGTGTGTGTGTGTGTGTGTGTGTGTGTGTGTGTGTGTGTCTAAACATCCACACTGCTTTAGATAGCAAACAAAGTCGTACAATTGCTGCATTTAAGAAAATGTATTTTGTTATTTTGTTTTATAAAGTATAATGTTTCATAAAAAGAAACAAATGTACTGTATATAATTGAAACTCATTAATACATGAATGATACAATATATCAATACAATTCATACATTGTGACCTAGATTCATAACCCTGGTAACTAATTTGACCTAATTATGCATACAATAGTGGTGACTGTATGTTTGAAATGCATGCGTGTGTGTGTGTGTGTGTGTGTGTGTGTGTGTGTGTGTGTGTGTGTGTGTGTGTGTGTGTGTGTGTGTGTGTGTGTGTGTGTGTGTGTGTGTGTGTGTGAGAGAGATACTTACGGAAGCACCAGCCTCTCCAGGTTCGCCAGGGGGGCCAGTGAAACCCTGAGGTCCCTGTAGGGGGCGCCAGAGGCCAGAGTCAGACACTACACAACATCAACAATAACACCAACTATCTGGCAACATATACAATAACATAACCTACATGGCAACCTCACCACTAACATCACAAACCTGACAACCTAACAATAACACCAGCTCCCTGGCAAACTAACGTTAACACAACCTAATGCTAATAATAACATATTTAATTATTTATGATAGATTGTTGAATCTGATACATTTGGGGAAACTATGAAAGCACAGTTAAGATGTTAAGGATGAATAAATATGTATGTTTAGAGGAGAGAAAATGGCCTCTTCCATGTGAGGTAATGAGAGGTGGAGGCCTTTTCATGACCTCTTTGACCCTTTGCATTATCCTGTTTGGCGGTTAAGACCAACAAGGTCTGTTCTTTTAGAATAATACACCCTATAATCTAACAAACCAAGCGTTTTAGTCACTTATTTCTAAAAGTAATTTGTACATAAAGTGAATGAACACTGAGAAGTAAAGGCTTAGGATGTCCTATACGGGCAGTACACAGGCTTAGGATCAGAGCTCACCTGTCCAGTACACAGGCTTAGGATCAGAGCTCACCTGTCCAGTACACAGGCTTAGGATCAGGTCTCACCTGTCCTATCCTGTAAGGCTTAGGATCAGAGTTTACCTGTCCTATATGGGGCAGTACACAGGCTTAGGATCAGAGCTCACCTGTCCAGTACACAGGCTTAGGATCAGGTCTCACCTGTGGTATATCCCCCATTAACGGGCATCATCAGAGAGACCAAGTCACACCAGAGTCCGCTAGCTTCCAGTCTTTATCCACAGGGCTAGATTAGAACAATAATTCTCTAATGCTTTTGCATTGTTACCCATGTCAGCCAGTGTCTGGCTGTAGCAGAGGCTATTGTTAGGTCTGACCATCACAGATACACAGACTGCTTAAGGAGTCTGGGGACATCACACACAGCACAGTGTCACAGACTGCTGAGGGAGTCTGGGGACGTCACACACACCAGCACAGTTACACAGACTGGTGAGGGAGTCCGGGGACGTCACACACAACACAGCTACACAGACTGCTGATGGAGTCTGGGGTCGTCACACACAGCACAGTTACACAGATTGCTGAGGGAGTCTGGGGACGTCACACACAGCACAGTTACACAGACTGCTGAGGGAGTCTGGGGACGTCACACACAGCACAGTTACACAGACTGCTGAGGGAGTCTGGGGACGTCACACACAGCACAGTTACACAGATTGCTGAGGGAGTCTGGGGACGTCACACACAGCACAGTTACACAGACTGATGAGGGAGTCTGGGGACGTCACACACAGCACAGTTACACAGACTTATGAGGGAGTCTGGGGACGTCACACACAGCACAGTTACACAGACTGCTGAGGGAGTCTGGGGACGTCACACACAGCACAGTTACACAGACTGCTGAGGGAGTCTGGGGACGTCACACACAGCACAACTACACAGACTGCTGAGGGAGTCTGGGGACGTCACACACAGCACTAACTTTCATAAGACATTTGAACATCCATATTGTCTCAACTGATGGCTTTAAATAATAATATACTTAAATACATTTCTTCATGACACGAATGTGACTGAAGCTGGCCTTTAGGCTTATATTGTTCAGTCTGAGCTTTGAGCAGTCTGACATTTGCTTGAATTAAACACTAAACAGGAAATACAAAGTAAGAGAATCACTTTGAGCAAGAAGTCAAAGGTGACCAGTAAGTAAAGAGGAAGTTAGGGCATCTTGATCAGGAAGTAAAGAGGCACAGGAAGGAATACTCACGCTAGCTCCAGGAGGTCCAGGGACGCCACGGGGTCCCATTGGGCCCTGTCAATCAAATACAAAGAGGCGGGGTCAATATCACATCCAAATGGTGGACTGGTACATAGTAGGATTAAAAAATTAAATAAATGATGCTCGGGTCCAGATAGAGAACAATGAACAGTGTATCAACTTTAGAAATAGTTTGTGCAGGCTTCAGGAGATTCAGATTCAAAAAGGCATATGAAACATACTGTACATTGAAAACGAATGATTGTACTATGTGAATTAGCAATTAGAATTATCCCAGTGGCGTTAAATAGATGAGGAGGGGTTTTAGGATGATATTGTGGCCCTCCTAGAGATACATGTTTCCTACTAAGCTGTTTGCTGGTCTCCCATTTAGCAGATTTGTAAGAAGAGAACAGGGTCTAATTGGATTCAGTTTCACAAACAAACATGTTATGTTTTTTACTCCTGAAACTGTATGTAAATGAGTGTGTGTGTGTGTGTGTGTGTGTGTGTGTGTGTGTGTGTGTGTGTGTGTGTGTGTACACCCACAATGGGTCCGGGAATGGGCATAGCTCCACCAGACTTGTCGTCAAAACCACCAGACATCTGAGGAGAAAAGTTCTGAAGGGACAAGAGATAGAGAAAGGTTTTAGACTGGGGGAAAGCACAGAAATGTATCTACCAATTCAACGCTCCTGTACCAAGGAGACACATCTTTCCTGGGCTATTTATACACCTCTGAACGATACTCAACTATACTCAACTGCACTGAGCTAAACTGAAGCATACTATGCTAGCTTACATTTATTGCAACATTACAGAACATTCTTTTTCATGTTTAGTTATGTAGTTACTGTAATTATGTAGTTACTGGCCACAACATAAATAAAAGGTGCAACAGCTCTAATATGATTTATAATACTAATCTTATTGGTAAAAACTAAATGTATCAAACATATCTCTGTGGTCAAGTTTATCAAAGTGAAATGGGCATGCTAGTATGCTAAGATCCCTTCACCTAATTTGTCACACAAACCAGCCACTTGCTAAGTGCAACCTGACTTTGCTACACTTTCATAGATCCAATTCCATAGCAGTGATTTATTAAGGCATTCACCGCTAACCATACAAACTGGCACAAGCAATTCATATCTTAATGGTGAGACCATTAATAATATTATGTACAACTCTTTTGATCTATGCCCACTATTCTCTAGGATAGGAGCTGTTCTCTGCTACTAAAAACATTGACTTCATGCTGGTAATGATAGCATGCTAACAAGCTGTTTTTAACCAGATAATTGAGGTTGGCCAGACTAGCTTTAGCCTATTATAGCATGCTAACCAGACTAGCTTTAGCCTATGATAGTTTGCTAGCCAAACTAGCTTTAGTCAAGGATAGCATGCTATGTCTAAATTAGCTTTAGCCTACAGTAGCATTATAGCTTCAGCTCCATCTATCTGCCTTGCCACTCTAAACTATTGAACCTTCAGCTTTCTGACATATTGAGCTTCAACCCAGGGTCAAAAGATATTTCAGGTCAAGGCAAAGAAAACTACCTAATGTAAGATGATACTGACAGATCTCAAAGTAATTTTTACATATTTAATAACCTTATCATCTGCACAATATCGACAACAAAGATCTGGAGATCTACAATCATTTTTATATATCTTTGACCTTTCACCTGTAGATGACATAATCCATCAAGAAGAGAGTGAAATTATTATACATTTAGAATGAAAAGACTATAGAAATAATCATAATAATCATAACAGCAGGCTGAATAATCTCTATTTGATGTTAGAGTATGCAAAAATAATAAAGAAAAGGGCTAGATAGTAAATCTAGATTGTTACTATAATTACTGATCTGGGACCGATTCTAACACCTTAGGGTTTCTACTTCAACCAGAAGCCACGTGATAAGATTCTACAACCCACATCCCTAGAACAAGCCCTATGTGGCACTGATTTCAGACAATCGTTGACTTAGATCCCACCCTCTAGTCTTAACATCCGACTAGAGGTTAAGAAATTACTCCAGATCTGTATTAAATCCTAACATGCTTTAATGTATTCAGTACTACCACCTGCATGTTACATTTTTAAAGGAGGTTAAAGATTAAAATAATAATCTGTGTACTTACTCCGCCGAGGCCGGGGGGTCCAGGGGGGCCTGGGGGACCAGGAAGACCGGGCTGGCCGGGGATTCCATCGTTGCCAGATCGACCAGGAAGTCCCTTTACAAGACAAGGAAGAGAGCAAAAAAGAAATAGAGCAATTTAAAAACAAAAACTTTTTTAAGGAAAGGTACATCTTAAACTTGTACTATTACTTTGATTTTATGCAGATATATTTCAAATGTGTTCAGATGGCTAAAGATGTCTCTCCCTTTTTATTCCTAATAGTAGTACCAAACTCAAAATAGATATAATAAAATAGATGTTACAAACGTTGCCTTTAAAACCATATCTTTAATCTATGATGTTGATATTGTGTTTGTGATGCTTAGCATGTTTCAACAGCTAGTTGTAAGCGGACATTTTGTCAAACTCAATGACCATCCAGCTAAATGTACAACTGACTGAGGAATCTGAATCTGATTGGATGAGGCAGCTGATTGTATGGGTCAACAAGGTCAAAATCATGAGACCAGGAAGCGCGGAATAAGGATCGTAACCAGACACCTTTAGAATATAGAATGGATACATCTTAATAACAACCTTTTTAACAAACATAACATTTAAATTAATTCAATAACCATGATAGAACCGTCATAGGTAATTTGGGAGTGATTTGGACAGAACACATCACAATCGCCCTCTACCTGCTGTGGCCATATATGGGCATAAAACATTGCTATCCAGCTTTTTTGGAGCAGCTGACCAGACCAGGAAACAATTTAATAAAACCAGTCTATCGACGTGAATGTCCTGAGACAAAAAACTAGTAGGTCATCCACTGATGAGGGAAATCTTTCAGCTAACCCTGGCATCTTAGAGTACAATACATAAATAAAATATAAATATAATTAATTATGTAATTATTTACATCAAAAATGTAATTTTGTATCACAGATGAAGGCCTTGAGAATGCCTAAACAACGTGTAAATCTGACTGCATGTAAATCAATTTAGTGTTCATAAATGTAACTTTCTCGTGTGTTCCCATTCATTATACATGCATAGAGCTAATCTTACTGGGAGGAGCAGAAAAAAATATGACTTATTGTGTTTTTAATTCTGCGTTTTGCACACGTCTCAAAACATCTGCGTGTTTGGTCGTTCTCCATGGGTAAACTAAAGAAAGTGCTGAATACAACTATGACCCTGCAACACTTCAAATAAAAATAGCAACAATCTAAGATTGCCTGGGAAGACTCTTGTCAGACAAACATATATCAAACAGTATTGTGTTGTATTTTCTTTGGGCAGGCTGAATGCCTATACTGTTACTACCTGAGATTTGATAAAGAAAAACCCCTTGCCTGAACATACGTAGAAGGCCAGATCTTCTCTCACTATCTAAATATGTATAACAGCCTCTGCTACAGGCTAGATAAACCCCAAAGCATCATGGGAATGAGGAAGTGAGACGTACCTTGTCTCCCTTTGGTCCACGTTCACCCTTGGGTCCCTGAAGGCGGGAAAACAAAACAAAATGCAGTTTACATTTTCAGCTGCTTACAAAACTAAAATACCCAGAGTATTGCAATAATTATTATTTTGTTTTTGTCCAGTTATGGATTAGGATACAAGGATGTCATACTCAAAAGTGAACACAATCATAATCATATAGTTGCTTGAATGCTATATTTTAGAGACACGTAGTTTCCATAGTTTTAGTGTTCTGCTATATTGATTGAAAATGTATTTACCTCAGCTTGAGGCCCTTGGAACCCTGTGTTGACAACAAAGAAACAGGTGTAAATGTTCTGAGAACTAACACTTGAGTTTCATTCACTTTAAAATAAAATAAAGACATATGGATTACAACTCTTAGTTACAGTTATTTAGATGTTGTTATAACATTTAACAAAGTGTTAAAACGAATAGATTTGGCTTAATGTAAAATACCACCTGTTAATCTCTCTATCTCTCTCTCTCTCTCTCTCTCTCTCTCTCTCTCTCTCTCTCTCTCTCTCTCTCTCTCTCTCTCTCTCTCTCTATATATATATATATATATATATATATATATATATATATATATATATATA
Organism: Galaxias olidus; assembly: GCA_026901105.3. Classification (NCBI taxonomy): domain Eukaryota; kingdom Metazoa; phylum Chordata; class Actinopteri; order Galaxiiformes; family Galaxiidae; genus Galaxias; species Galaxias olidus. Next base: position 9,152 of record JAPMUY010000309.1, on the reverse strand, counting down.
TATATAAAAGTATGATAGTGACCAGGCCTCAGATTCAATCAAGTTAAAGTAACATGATATGATGGCGTTGACTAATTCGATTTAGGGGAACCCTTTGGAATCAGTTGATTTGATTCCGTTCAGAATGCCAATAGATCAGGTATGAAGACCAAAGGCCGTTCACTGGCTATTGCTGTCCCAAGCAAGGCCTAAACATCCTGTAAACCTGCTGCCAGCAATAGATTAACTATGCGCCTAGATCGACCGTTAACCATATGGACTAAAATGGAGGCCACACATTACATTGAAAGAAATGTTTATGTTGCAGTGCTTGTGCTTAGACGTGTATGTTTCAACATTCCATCCTTTATGGAAAAAGGAGGAAGAGAAAGAAAATAGCCTGATGTGGTTGGGAATATTAAATCCATGATAATTCCATGTTGGAAGTCCATGTGGAAAAATTATCTCCCACAAACCAATCCAAGGCCTCACTTGGTGCGGCCATGCCGCGGTGAGATTTTCCATTCAAATCGAATGGTCATGCTGCGTCAACTCCTTAAAAAACAAAAAACAAAAAAAAAACGTGTGCGCTGGGATTGAAAGCGGGTGTGCGGTCGTACCATCGTCGGGACAGATGGGGCAGCATTCGTCGTGTGGGATGACTGGGTTGGGGCAATCGGTGGTGTCCTCGCAGATAACATCGTCGCACATCACGGTGCCGCTGTCGCAAACACAAATCTGGCATGGCTCGGGTTTCCAGACGTCTCTATCGTTGTAGACTTGGCCGTCCAACGTACAGCTACCGGCGTCGCCTGCAGGAGAACATGACATTTTAGTTGGTGTGTGGCTTTTAAGAGTGCGTTTAACTTGTGATTGACAGTTTCCACGTAGGCTACTTCTAAAAAATACATAGCAGAAGGGGGTCTACACCAAATGTGTTTCTAGGCATTTTTTTTTTACAGACTTTACCGAATTGGTTGACATGTTGATTTTATTATTAAACCCCGTTATTTGTATAATATAGGCCTAGAATGTGCACCAATAATGTCTATGTTGCGCGTTGGTTTAGTGTGCCATTGCGTCATTAATAAATCGATAATTAAGGCTGAGCGTGTAGAACCTAGTAGACTTCACATGCCACGGTGCCAAAGGCATGAAGTAAGGGGAAAAGTTCCACGTCGTCCCAGCTGCCCGATACATTTTGGAATAATTGAAAACTGTCGGCTTGGCAGAGAACACACGATTGCCTCCAGTGGAAAGTTTGCTAGGTCTGCATGTGTTTTCGATTATAAAAAGAGAGAGGGGAGGGGTGGTCGTCTACCCGTGGATCAATCATGATGTAATCTAAATTTACATGTCATGGCCACAAGGTGGCGACAGGACACCTTAGACCGCAGCGCACATCTTCACGCCCAGATGTGTACAAAAAGAAAACTCCACCCGAAGACGTCCAAAGATCTGTACAAACCTATGCTTGCCTATATTGTTTACATGCATTGAGCAATTAAACGAAGTGTTATTTATTTATTTTAAGAATAGCGCGCATAATACTAGGCCTGACTGCCTAAATTACTAAAAATCAGATCGTCTGTATGTCTGACTTTTCTGTTGTTCTTTTTAATGCCAATAGTTTAAATGTGAGCTGTTATTTTAAAAGTTATTTTAACTATTGTACGTGACCTGGATCATTTCACGGCCTAAAGGCTGAGCAACGTTGGGGTCAAATGTTTTACAGCAGACAAGAACCAGCTTGCTTCTCTCCTTCTTTCACCTGGCACATGAACATCTGGCCTCGGGGCACGGAATGACTGTGTCATAACAGACTTCAAACTGAGCAATTCTCTTTTCCTTCTCTCCAGTCCCCTCTATACTACACTGGTTTGTAGAAAGTAGTTTTACTTTAGTTATTGTGTATATAAAATCGTAATTCCACGTGCTCAGTCGTCTCGTTTCCACCCTGTTGAAAAAGCATGGCTGTTGGTCATCAGTCTACAGAGCAGAGACGTGCGGACCTGTGTGGACTCGCCCAGAAGGTTCTCAAGTGCATAAGGGAGAGAGAGGGCCTTTTAGAAGTGATGCGCCCAGCTAGCTGTACTTGAACGAGAACTCTTCCCACGATTAAACATATATATCATATAGGAAGACCGCAAGCGATTAAACAAATAGAAGATTATGCTGTCCAACACAAAATGCTGATGAAAGTGTCTTAGTCAATAGTGTTTGTTGCGTAAAGTTATGGGCCTAATGTCTCAGTTTACATGTTTTCCTTTTGCACGCGCACCATAACCTATATGAATCTCACCCCACTCCACTCCCACAATGGTAGGTATTTTTTTAAACAATGGGCATAGTAAAGGCCAAATATCCGTCAAAAAGAGTCACTTACGATCATCCTCGCCCTGTCCTCTTGCCACGAGCACTGTTGCGCCTAGCAACAGCGCTAACCGAATATCCACAAAGCTGAACATGTCTAAAGATCAGACATGTAGACTCTTTGAGGCAGGGGGAAAAGTTCTTTTTTTCCTTTACACTCCAATCATACAAGGTAGGGTCCGGTCTTCAAGCTCCAATCCAGACCCGGGCAGAAAACTCCCTACTACCTACAGAACTTTTTGCCCAACCTTTTATATTTCCAAGTTTTGGGGAGGTGCTGACGAGGACGTGCCAGTTAATTCTAGCTATAGACACGTTCAGAGAAGGGGAGTGAAGAAGAGAAACCCCCCCCCCCCCCCCCCCAGTACAAGGGGTTGGATCAGGCAACTCTTCTTTTCTTTTTTTATCTTTGAAACTCCAAAGAAACTTGAGATTTGCAGGGGAAGGAGGGTAGGAGGAAAGGGTCTAGGTTTGGTCTAAAACCCATTCTCTTTCTGGGCTCAGTCTGACTCCAGGCCATGACATCTCAGAAAGCCTGTTGGCACGCGGAGACCCTGGATATAGGCGTGTGCTCCTCTGCACTTTAGAATCTACAGGGTATAAGTGTCAAAGAGCAAGCAGGAAAGGGAAATAAATTAAGATTGGTATCTATTTTTGATTGCTTAATTCGGAAGTAGTTACTGTATCGTTGTTGCCAGACGTGTTTCTCTTGCAAGTGAAAGTTCATTGGAAGCTCTGAAATCGACCACTAAAGGCCTACTTCAAAATCGTATCTTTCTTTGTTAAGGTTAACACAGTGGAATTATGTTTTTGCATTGCTCTAAATACTTATTTAGCAAAGTTGTTGGAAGAGTTCATAGCTTTAATTTAAACGTAGTACAATATACCTGCATGAGTGATGTGCGGACGTTTTGTGGGCCAACAAGCATCCAGGGCCGCGCTTTCGTTTTTATTCAGCTTATCTTGTATCTTTAATAGCCAGATTAGGACAATATGCTAAATGAAAACTGTTTCTAGGTATTATGATCAATTTCACACGGAAATGAGTCATATGTGGCGTTGGACGGTGTGTTTAGACCGCTGCGTCCTGCAATTTCAGGAAGGCAATTTAATTCAACGGCGACCAATGATGCGTCGGAGGCAAATAGCCTGTCAGTTAGACATAGTTATCTCAGTGGGTGCTGATGCTGATACTAAAGAAGGCCAAAATAGGCATACGTTTATTCTTTAATCTTTAGGCCCAAACTTTAGGCCTTTATTTCGAGAGTCATGTGCGCATGTTTTTTTTTTTTACTTCGGCAGCGATGAGAGCAAAAGAGAGGAGCAGACGAGAGAAACAGATGTTTTTTAGAGAATCGGCAGATCCCACTGAGTCACTACACAGGCAGAGTGTAGACTCGTTCACCTCATGATAAAACAATATTTAGATTATAATAATACCGTAATGTGGTTGTTATAAGGTGTATTGTTAATGCTACTTTTCTTATTTTAATAGCAGTGCGGAAAGTGGAAACAAACATTTATTAACTGAATAACGTTTGCCTCCTCAAACGCTCCCGAAACGCCCTTCCGACAGGTGCTATGTAATTACGTGAAGAGCAGCCATTACCAAGCAGACATGCCTGCTCCTCCATTCTTTTGAAGAGAGAGAGAGAGAGAGAGAGAGAGAGAGGTGTTGGCTTCAGTTCAGTGCCTTTGCCCCCCCCCCCCCCTCTCTCTCTCTCTCTCTCTCTCTCTCTCTCTCCACCGCAGACACGTTGCAGACTCTAAACCGGGCTATACTCTCTCTCTCCCCCTCCCTAGTTCTCTCTCTCTGATACCTTCACATTGTCCAATAAACGTTTTTTTTTCTTTTTACATGAATACGGAAAGAAAGCGCCACCTCATCATCTCCGTGAAATCAGTCCCAGGTTGTTATTCTGTTCAGAATAAACAGAGAAAGGAGCGCTCGTCGGCATTTGGCCAGTGATGGTTTGTAATGATTTAAAACAATTTAGCCAATAATTCTGGACTATATAAAATCCACTGAAAGTTTCGTTTCTCAACCATTATATGGTCCATATGAAACGATGCTTGGGCTAAAAGCTTTGGCCTGCAACTGCCCAAGAGCCCATCATCTTCCTAGAACTGTTCAAAGGATTATTTGAACATTGTCATGTTCATTTTCTCAGTTTCACCTCAAAGACATCAGATTTGTCATTGGGCAGTGTAGAGGAGGCATTTCATAAAAACCTTTATCTGCCTCTCTAACTTACAGTAATCAAACACAGTGAAACACAGCGATCTATGTAAACTTATGTTAATCATAATGCTGAGCAGGTATCTAATAAATAGCAAAAAACACTAACTAAACTTTTGGCACACATGCACAATCATATTTGGCATGTTCATAACAGATGCATTAGTGAAATGAACATGTGAGAAAGATAATGGAAAAAGAGAGGGAAAGATCCAATAAGAGAAGGATAGACACTTAAATCTATCTTAAATCTTAAGATAATGTAATTGGATAATATGACACAATAGATAGAGACTTGTTGACCAAAATGTCCAGTAGGGTTACCGGGGGCAGCACCAACCAGGAAGTAGAACGATCAGTACATCTTTAATTGGTCCAATCAACTGTTCTCCCCTTATCGCAAGGGGAAGACGGTTACAGTATCAAACTGCCATTTTACACACACACACACACACACACACACACACACACAGAGACACATACACACACACACACACACACACACACACACACTGCCATCCGACCTTCGACAACACCTACCCCACAGTTAGACAAGCATCTCAGTGCTCCCAGATTACTGCTATTGACATAATGGTGGTTTGAACACATTCGTAACATGCCACGCATTCAGCGCCTGCTAGGATGAGCAGGATAGCTAACTAGTAGCCAACATTTCCTAATGGACAAATGACATGTTGTCATGGCTACTGTACATTATGCAAAGCGTTTTCCTGTAACTGGGGGCAGCTTGACTTTGAAGCCCAACGAGAGAAACAATCCTGTTTTACTTTTTATCACTCTGTTCAGTTCAGTGGCATCTGGCAGTGTTTGAGAGAGAGAGAGAGAGAGAGAGAGAGAGAGAGAGAGAGAGAGAGAGAGAGAGAGAGAGAGAGAAGCTGTATGGTGTACTTTATGCTCATCAATTAGTTCAGGCTTTACCCGAGTGTTCTTAACGGAATCTAATCCTCAACATAAACACATGCCGCCACAAAAACACGAGTAGCAGCAAATACATTACCAGGCCCTCATGAACATTTCCAAAATGGACGTTTATCATACAACATGAGAGCGCTCGTATATTGTGGTATTTTTCAACCATAGTGTTAGGTTTTCGAGGAGGATGTTACAGGTGTCTCATCTTTCAACAGGGAGACCTGCTAAAACACCGGCTTCAGCCAGTGGGGCTGTGCGCTGCAGCTGTCTTCCCCTGGGGAACGAGGGACAACCTCTTTTGTGGTTCCCGGCACAAGTCATTAAAAATCAATATAATAGGGATGTCTGCAGACCTTGAGAGCAGGGGAGGAATTTGTGGTGGGATGGAGGGATGGATGGAGGGATGAATTGATGATGGATGAAGTGGGGTAGGGAGGGATTGAAGGATGGATGTATGAAAGAATGGAGGAGGCAGGGATGGAGGGATTAATAGATGGATGAAGGATAAATCATGACAAGTGCAAAAGACCATCAAATATAATCAATTAATCACCACACAAAAAAACCACATGAACAAGGCTTCTGACTCGACTTGTTTTGAGAAGATGTTGTGCTGTTGTTGTTTCTGTTTTAATTTTCTCTAAGGCTCCTAAACCCCTCTAATCTAACATAATATTTTACGTGTATACCGTATCTTTTAGCGGGTTTTGTATCACTCCAAGTGGCTGGGAATACAGCTCTGAAAAAAGATGCACCAGAGCCAAAGATTCAAAGGTTTGAAACCATAGAGCAGCTTAAATAGACTGACAGACGTCACGGGACTTAACCGGAGTTCAAGCACATATTTGTCATTTTGTTTAAACACTTAGGCCAACAATTAAAATCTGAAATGGAATGTTCTTACTAAAGTGCTGCCATTGGCACTTTAAAAGCACCAACTACGGGTGTTTTTACTCTTTAATTCATAGTTTAAACATAGAATAAGGACATTCTAATTGTTCTATTTTAAAGTGTAGTTCTCCACATCAAAAACCACTGGACTCACCATATTTCTCTGAGTTTGTGTCACTGAAGCAAAGTCACTGGTTTTGGCCTTACTCTTTTGATCTTTATAAAGAAGTGTGGAGTGCTGCTGTTACCCCTGACATGCTTATCAACATTAGACCTATGTGTTTATTAGTGTTTATCCATTTGGGGTAATATATAGATGTAAAAATTCAATGCAATGCATTATATATCAAGTATTGAATTTGATGACTTCTTATTGATTTACCAGTGTGTCTGTGTGGTGTTGCTAGCGTGTTTGGTCCACGTTGACTCTGCTGGCTGTTAGGGTTAGCATGTTTGGGACACATTGACTCTGCTCGCTGTTAGGGTTAGGGTTAGCGTTTTTGGTCCACGTTGACTCTGCTGGCTGTTAGGGTTAGGGTTAGTGTGTTTGGTCCACATTGACTCTGCTGGCTGTTAGGGTTAGCGTGTTTGGTCCACGTTGACTCTGCTGGCTGTTAGGGTTAGGGTTAGCATGCTTGGTCCACGTTGACTCTGCTGGCTGTTAGGGTTAGCGTGTTTGGTCCACATTGACTCTGCTGGCTGTTAGGGTTAGCGTGTATGGTCCACGTTGACTCTGCTGGCTGTTAGGGTTAGGGTTAGCATGTTTGGTCCACGTTGACTCTGCTGGCTGTTAGGGTTAGCGTGTTTGGTCCACATTGACTCTGCTGGCTGTTAGGGTTAGCGTGTTTGGTCCACATTGACTCTGCTGGCTGTTAGGGTTAGCGTGTTTGGTCCACATTGACTCTGCTGGCTGTTAGGGTTAGGGTTAGCGTGTTTGGTCCACGTTGACTCTGCTTGCTGTTAGAGTTAGCGTGTTTGGTCCACGTTGACTGCTGGCTGTTAGGGTTAGGGTTAGCATGTTTGGTACACGTTGACTCTGCTTGCTGTTAGGGTTAGCGTGTTTGGTCCACGTTGACTGCTGGCTGTTAGGGTTAGGGTTAGCATGTTTGGTACACGTTGTCTCTGCTGGCTGTTAAAGAACAGTGGGGTCTCCTTTGAAGCAGCGGTTCTGTCGACCTGGCACTTTCCAGTCTGCTACTGTGGCTATTAAAAACACAGCTATATGGTTTCCATCAACCTGACCTGTTTAGCAGCGGGGGGGGGGGGGGGGCACAAAGAAACTGTCAGCCATTCAGGTTGCCAGCCAATCAATTAGTCAGTCAGCAAATCAGAGTGCCAGCCAGCCAGTCTTATCGCCAATCAGAAAGTGTGAACGCCATCCAGTCAGTCAGTCATCATGTCAACCAATCAGCCAGCCAGTCATCAGGTCTTAGTGCCTGCCAGCCAGCCAGCCAGTCAGCCAACCAGTCAGTCATTCAGTCAGCCTGTTAGTCAGTCAATCAGTCAGCCAGCCAGTCTATCTGTATGTTAGTCAGTTGGTCAGTCAAACAGCCAGTCATGTGCTTTGTGTGCAGTAGTGGAAATGTCCTCAGTAGTGATGAAAACAGACACACCGTGCACACTGTTTCATGCTCTGTGTACCTCGGTCCTCAGTAGTGATGAAAACAGACAAACCGTGCACACTGTTCATGCTCTGTGTACCTCGGTCCTCAGTAGTGATGAAAACAGAGTCCTGTTGTTTTGTCATTAACCACAGAGGATGCCCTCTTATCAAACGACTGATGCAGCTCTTTTTTTTATTTCTCTCTTACTTTTCCATTCCTCTTTTGGCTCTTTCTCTCTGTATTTCTGTGCCTCACTCCCTCCCTCTCTTTCCCCCCTCCTCTCTCCCCCTCTCTTATCACCTTTAGGAGTTGGAGGTGGCTGTCTTGAAAGCCCTGCCGTTTTATGAACGGAAGACGCTCGTTTGAAGTTTTGTAAAAGCCACATGTTTCTGCAAAGAGCTGAGGCTGGAGGTTAGTTGTTGAGGAAAGAAGTGTGTGTGTGTGTGTGTGTGTGTGTGTGTGTGTGTGTGTGTGTGTGTGTGTGTGTGTGTGTGTGTGTGTGTGTGTGTGTGTGTGTGTGTGTGTGTGTGCATGCCGGGCAGCTAATAATCGTATATTTAAACACACAACATGTAGTTTACGAACATCTGCAGAACAGGAACTTGGGCTCCAGTAAATCGTCCATTCCGTGTCTGTTGGAGCCGGGCGGTTTAACTAGTTGCTCCTTACCTTTGGGCTTTAGCATGGCTCCCCGCGGGGCTACTGTAACCCCGGCTACTGTAAAGGCCTCTTAACAGGGCAGACCTGTAATGTTGCCAGGACCCTCTGTGGTGTATGAGCTGCTGTTTGTAGCTGATCCAGGGGCGGCCGTTCCCCCTCCAGTCAAAGACGGCCTCGCGGGTTGTTTTTGTTCATCTCTTTATTACCATGAGTTTTATACTGAACACGGTATCTGGGTAACACACACCCACACACGCACGCACGCACACACACACACACACACACACACACACACAGTTACTGAGTGTCATTCATCATTACTTCAAGTAATGTTAGTTTATATACCTCAATGTTTTAAATCTGTTCACCATGGATGTGTTAGGTAAAGTGTGTGTTCACTGCAGCACTCTAAACAAACAGACACACATTAAGTCTGTTCACCATGGATGTGTTAGGTAAAGTGTGTGTTCACT
>JAPMUY010000308.1:0-14071 GCA_026901105.3 Galaxias olidus | reverse complement strand
GGTGCTGCGAGAGTATGGGGTGAGGGGGTCTCTACTTAGGGCCATCCAATCTCTGTACTCCCAAAGCGAGAGCTGTGTCCGGGTCTTCGGCAGTAAGTCGGACTCGTTTCCGGTGAGGGTTGGCCTCCTCCAAGGCAGCGCTTTGTCACCTATCCTGTTTGTGGTATTCATGGACAGGACCTCACGGCGTAGCCGCGGGGCTGCGGGTTGGTGGGCAGAGGATTGCATCACTGCTTTTTGCAGATGATGTGGTCCTGATGGCATCATCGGTCTGCGACCTGCAGCACTCATTGGATCGGTTCGCAGCCGAGTGTGAAGCGGCTGGGATGAGGATCAGCACCTCCAAATCTGAGGCCATGGTTCTCAGCAGGAAACCGATGGATTGTCTACTCCAAGTAGGGAATGAGTCTTTACCCCAAGTGAAGGAGTTCAAGTATCTCGGGTCTTGTTCTCGAGTGAGGGGAAAATGGAACGAGAGATGGGCCGGAGAATTGGAGCAGCGGGTGCGGTGTTGCAGTCGCTTTATCGCACCGTTGTGACGAAGAGAGCTGAGCCAGAAGGCAAAGCTCTCAATCTACCGGTCTATCTTCGTTCCTACTCTCACCTATGGTCATGAAGGGTGGGTCATGACCGAAAGAACGAGATCGCGGATCTCGGCGGAAATGAGTTTCCTCCGGAGGGTGGCTGGCATCTCCCTTAGGGATAGGGTGAGAAGTTCAGCCATTCGTGAGGGACTCGGAGTACAGCCGCTGCTTCTTTGCATAGAAAGGAGCCAGTTGAGGTGGTTCGGGCATCTAGTAAGGATGCCACCTGGCCGCCTCCCCGGGGAGGTGTTCCAGGCACGTCCAGCTGGGCGGAGGCCGCGGGGCAGACCTAGGACCAGGTGGAGGGATTATATCTCCACACTGGCCTGGGAACGCCTTGGAATCCCCCAGTCAGAGCTGGTTAATGTGGCCCGGGAAAGGGAAGTTTGGGATGCCCTGCTGGAACTGCTGCCTCCGCGACCCGACCCCAGACAAAGCGGATGAAGATGATGATGATGATGATGTGATATTTTATTTTTTTATTTTTAATACAGTTGCAAAAAATTCAAAAAAACCTTTTTCACTTGGTCATTATGCGGTATTGTATGCAGAATGTTGAGGAATTTTTATTTTTTTTATCCATATTGGAATTAGGCTGTAACATAATAAAATGTGGAAAAAGTGAAGGGGTATGAATACTTTCCGGATGCACTGTATATATATATATACATACATATACATATACATACATCATCATCATCGTCATCCGCTTTGTCCGGGGTCGGGTCGCGGAGGTCGCAGTTCAAGCAGGGCATCCCAAACTTCCCTTTCCCGGGCCACATTAATACATATTTATATACAGTATATATATACACAGTACTGTGCATATGTTTTAGGCAGGGGATGCTGTTTTGAAGGCGAAGGGTGGTCACACAAAATGTTGATTTGATACAGATTTGCTTTTCCCTCACTTTGTATTTTTTTAATTAAAGAAATAAACAATTAACATTTACATATATATAAATATTATATATAGCTTTTTTCCCTTAATAAATGAAATCATCATTTAAAAGCAGCTTTTTGTATTTACTCAGGTTATCTTTGTCTGATATTAAAATTAGTTTGATAATCTGAAACATTTAAGTGTGACAAATGTGCAAAAACAATAAGTATCTGTAAGGGGGCAAATACTTTTGCACAGCACTGTATATATATATATATATATATATATATATATATATATATATATATATATATATATATAACTTTAAAGACTTCACACCTGCCTAAAACTTTTGCACAGTAATGTTTAAAGTTCAACAAATAGGTCCTATCATTATATATATATATACATACATATATACACACACACATTATGATAGGACCTATTTGTTCAACTTGAAGCACTTGCAATACACATCAAACACTGGAATATCGACAAAAACAACCCTCACCACAGATTCATGTTTAAAATTAGTTTGAAGATTGTCTTTAGTTAGCATTTTACATCATTTAGCAAGAATTTTAAATGTGAGTGAATGAAGATGTATGTCATTTTCCATTGGGCTCACTATTCAGAGACAATAAGTGGATATACGTGGAAAATCTGACCTCAAACATTTTTAATAACACATTTTAAATCGGCTGATATTTTTGTCATAATCAAGCACAGAACAAACAAAAAAAGGCAACAATATACGGCCAACAATATTGGTAATTACATTGTTATAGCAAAATCATAAAAAGTCTGCTTTCGAGTATGCTGTAAGCAGGGCAATAAATCATCTGTGCATTTGTAGATGTCCACATGGGGGCAGTAAAATTACAATTGTTTAATACTAGGTCCATGGTACAGCAGCAGCAGTCATGTCTAGTTCTGTTAATTTCTGTTTAAAGGCCTCCGTGAATATTTCCTTTCCAGTCAGAAGCCTGATTAATAAAATCCTAGATCCATCATATCTCATAGTCCATGTGAGTGAGTGGCAATGTTTTTCTGCTCAGAAGTGCGAGCTTAACGATCCATTTTGAACGATTTCCATGTAACGACTCCCTCTCTGTGTATGGCAAATGCATCCTTACAGGGTGCTAGGAATGCCACGGACCCACAAGCTGCACGGTTCGGTTTGAGTCACGGTTTTGGTTCGGTAGTTTTTGTACATTGGGAGGGAAATGCCATCGACATTTCCAACTTCCTTTATATTTTTGCATAATTAGTATTTTTTTTATTTATACCAATATGATAATAAATCAACAATTTTGATTCAAAAAGAAAAGTTGTGACTTACTAATTTAAAACAAACAAAACTTAAAATGTAGGCTCCAGTACATCAACAAGGTGTGTGTTTAGGTGGCACTCATACGTGTTCATAGGTGTTCGTAACGCTGCACTTACAATCTCCTGGCTCAAAATATAGTGGCCATTCATTGTCAGGTATCTTAGTTGCCCTGGAGGGCCGACAATCTGTTATATAAACTGTTTTGGCCAAACATTGGTTCATTTCCAATTGCCCCTAGAGCTTGGGAATTACTTGTGTAAGTGCACACGGAAAGGGACACTATAACTCAGCTCAAGCTTTGTAACAAAGTGACAAAATCCTGAGTCCACTAAGACTAAACAGGGCTGCAAATCTTTTGTGATGAAACAACCCTTAGCTTTGGTTATTCATTTGTGTTTGACTTAGCTGGTACTGAATGTTGGGGAGACCTGTATTTTTTCTACTGACAAAACGTTCAGCCAAAGCCGGCCAGGGATGTGTTTCGGTTCATGTGTGCCAAGCGAACCGTGGATGGTGCGCTGAACGGTTTGGTCCATTTCTGAAAACCTTTGAACCCCTACGAACACTGACAGCCTCCAATGGAATGCGTCCTCCCTAAAATCCCTCTTTGTTACCAAACCAACATTAGCTTAGCTTCATAACAGGGTTAAAAAAACATAGGTAGTGGAAGGTTACGCACCCATATTAAAAAATAAGTCTTCTATTTGGGTTTAGAAAATGCAACTGCTAATAGCCTAGATCAATATTTATGAAGCCGCTGGACATCTATTACAGTCAACGAGGATTGATGGACGTGTGGTCCAGGTAGTTACTGTTTGGGAGTGCAGCGGTGGCTTTTATAGGTGCCGAGGTGGCGGAAGCTGCGGCCACACTGCTGACAGCAGTAGGGGGTGGCCCCACTGTGGATCCTCTGGTGGGTGTACATGTTCCCCAGTTCCTTGAAGCGGCGGCCGCACTGCGGGCACGCGTAGGGGCTTTCCCCCGTGTGCACCCTCTGGTGCCTTTTCAGACCGGACAGCACTGGGAAGCCTTTGCCGCACTGTGGACACGGGAACGGGCTCTGGGCTCCGCTGTGGCCCAGCCGGTGGCTCTTCAGGCGGGCGGCGTGGCGGAAGCGCTCGCCACACTCTGGGCAGATAAAGGGCTTCTCGCCCGTGTGGATGCGCTGGTGCTGCCGCAGGTTGCCCAGGTAGTTAAAGTGGCGGCCGCAGTCGCCACACTCGTAGCCACCCTCCACCTTGATCTCCCGCACCCCTGTGGTCCGGCCAAGCCTCAGGCCCATATTCGGGCCCTGGGCCTCTTCCTCACGCCCCGGGCCTCTCCTGGGGTCCCCGCTGCCCTCACCCAGCGAGGGAACGGCCGAGGAGGTGGACTGCAGGGTGGCTTGGGCGCCCGGGCTGTCTGCGTGTATCACTTTAAGATGCTCCTCCAGGAACAAGGAGTCCGGGCAGAAGGCTCCACACAGCGGGCAGATGTAGGGCTGGTGAGCAAACGGCTGATCTGAGAACAGAGGACAACGTACTGTCAGTTTTTTGGGTTGATCCTCGAGTGCCAAGGTTTAAAATTACAACGCAATCCTAGTAGGAAAACAATATATTTGAAAATTTTAAAAGAAAGAAAAGATACTAAAAAACAAAGGGTAAAAAGGTAAGATGACAGAGTTGAAAAATAATAGATAACCAATACACAATGAATGATATGGAGAATTTTGTCAAAAGGCCAGTAGTTTTACATTCTTTAATAGGTGTAGTTCTCTCATTATCTGCCTATTGCAAACTATACAAATTAGCTATTTGATGCTTTAAAAACCTTGAAGAAAGGGTGCTTGGCAGTGTCAAGCCATAATAGTTGCAGTTACATACACACTGGATGATGTGTGTGTGTGTGTGTGTGTGTGTGTGTGTGTGTGTGTGTGAGAGTGTGTGGGTGTGTAGTGAAGAAAAAGATAGAATAGAAATGCAATTTGGTTTCCTCTTATCCAAATGTTAGTATGAGGGATCCAGGATCCACTCAAACAAGCAAACTATACAACCCACACCTCCAAACTACCACACCAATCAGATTTCTCCACGCTTTCCCTCTCCCCCACCTGTCTGAAGCCTGTCTCCATGGTCTTCCATTGGGCTGTCACCCTCCCCTCCTCCGGGGGAGCCCTGGGGGTCCACGGGGAACTCTGGGTTCTGGACCAGAGAGACAGGGCCCTGCTGCTCCAAGCCCTCCCTCTCCCTCACTGACTCATCATCTTCGTCGTCTTCTGTGGTGGCACTCTCACACTTAGGCTCCCTCAAACCTGGGTAGTAACATTTCAAGCATAGTTCAGGAAGGGTTCATATAACAAACACACCAAATAGATGTGGAGACAGCTTTGTATGACATTGCAACGGCATACTACTTTACCTTTGATGTCTGGTGTGTACTCCATCCCCGCCACCCATTCATAGTCATAGATTCGTTTGCTGCCTGAAGGTAACATGTTGAATATGTCGTCCGTGGCCGAGTCCGATTCTCCATCACCAGGCCCAGAGCTAGGGATGCCACCATCGGCCCACAAGTTGAGGGAGTGTGGGTCAGGGTCGTGGCGAGAGTCCCTGTCGCTTCCCGATGGGGGATTGCTGGGGTCGCTATCCATTTCACCCCCTCCCCTCGAATTCTTGTCTTTCATCAAATAGTCACAAATGGCATTAATATTTTCTTTTTTCACACCAGGCATAGCGGGTTTGGCTTTCTTTGGATCGTTATTATTGATGTGCTTGTTACTCGACTGAAAGTCTAATCTCCTGAACACTGATGCATCTACACCAGGGAACTGATCCCTACCGTCCTTTTGTATCTCCAATCTCGCTTTTAAAACCTCGATTTCGTCCGTTTTTTCACGTAGCTCCATTTTAAGGGCTCGTATTCTAACGCTGACCATTTTTCTAATCTCGGAAAGACCCGTCTCTAGGACAACGGTAATGTTTCTGCCGAGGTGCTCGGTGATGTCGCTAACCGAGCAAAGCAACTCTTCGTCCGGCTCGAATTCCGGGAAATCATCGTCGGCTCGAGCAATTGGGCCGGGTGTATCCATGAATGCGTCCTGCAGTTCTGGAGAGAGGTTCGTTTCTACCGGACTGTGGTTTCTCTTGCGGTTCATTTGTCGTGGGCTTTGAAGTAGTGCCCTAAGAAGCTGTAGCTAACCTAAAGCCAGTAAGCTAATGTTTGGGAGATGCTGAAAGACACTGAGAAATGCACCACAGAGTTCAAATGACAGATTTTTGGTAGAGAAGAGATCAGGTTACAGAGATAGCGCCACCTTTATTGCATTCCAAGTACTGTAGATAACATCGGGTGTGCATTATGCAAAACTTAAGTATCCTACACCTTCTCAATCTCTATACCTTAACCCTCCTGTTATCTTCAAATTTACTAACATCCATTGTCCTTGGGGTCAATTTGACCCCAGTAATTAAAGCCTACAGAAAATTAAATTGTTGACCAAGTTTATTTGTCAGATACTGTGTCTCTTTGTGGACTACATAAATCTGCCATTAAATTAAGTATTACTCCCCCCAGCCCCCGTTATACAATGTTTAAGTTTTGTTGGAATTATGTGTTTTCCTCCCCAATGTGGTTTGAACTATAAGTAGTTCTCCTCATACAGAATGCATGGTTATGTTAGGTTGGGGCCTTAAAGCGCAGGGAAGTATTTTGAAGATTATAAAATTGTTTTTGACTGTGACTCAAATATCAGCCACAACCACCAGAACAAATCTGCCTAAATTATTAATTTTTCAAATATGTTTTACACAGCTATAACAGCCCAGGGTCAAATTTACCCCAAAGAACACTGATGCATGCAACATTTGTATAGGACATTGAAAACCTATTATCATGTCAATTAGGAAAAGCCATTGAATATGAAACAAAACAAATGATTTCAATAATTTTTTTAGGGACGTCAAACATTGAAAGGGGTCAAATTGACCCCAAGGACAATAGGAGGGTTAAACTTTTTTTATTTCATCTTGCGTCTAGTACAAGTATATGTCAGTGATGCAAATCTAATATAAATAGCTGCCTTGCTACTGTCGACTATTTCCTAAGGATTGGGCCACGATTATTATTGAACTAATCTACTCAAGTTAGTGCCACTGTCAATTGAATTGAATAAGATCTGCAATCAGGGTGTCTTTGTTGTTGTAGTTTCTCCAGGCCTCCACTAGAGGTCAGTGTTAATCAACAATGCACTCCGGCCTTCAGCCTGTGACTAAATGATAATAATTGGCAGTGAACACAATAGGTTATTAGAGCTAATCCTTATCTCATTACCTGTTAAAGACCGATTGCATAACTGACCATACCATATATGGGAATTATGGCTGCATCTATAGCTTTATGTGGGTACCCTAATATTGTATTTATTCTTAATCTCTTACTTTTTGTACCCATATACATGGTATAAAACATACAGACATACACAGACTGTATAAACACACACATACAAACATTTTATGGTAGCTACCACATTTCAAAATAGCTATCTCTCGGCCAAAGGTCTCCTTAGGCTACCCACAAAGCTCTAAATAAAAGTTGACCTATAACAACCAAGCCAGAACATTTTAGACCCACAGCCATTTGTTTTAACTGTGAACAGAAGCTAAGTAAGTATATCAAGTGGTTTATTACTCTGGATGTAGACAGAAATATGACACTTATCATCAAACCACTTTTATCGACGGAGGTCTAAGTTTCACCTCTACTCCAGTGGCTTGGGTTACTCTATTAAAAGCTGTTGGTCTGGTATTATCATAGCTGTGCTGCCCTCATGTGGTGACCTGGTCATTAAAGTAATGGACGCGTTTCCTGACATCCTTACACAACAAACTGCTGGAAAGATGCATTAAAGGTCAAGGGTTCATGTTCACTTCTCCAACACCTTTAAGTCAACATGGTCTGTTCGGAGAACGTTGTCGATTTGTTCAAAAAGGTTTAAAACATTAAAACAGCAAATTGTTTGTTAATTAAATGTGGTACTGTCGATGATTGATCACTGCGATCTGAATTATAGTCCCACTGATTCAATTACAATTAGACTGATGCTTTAATTATGTAATTGTGAAGACTGAAACATATTGATCCAAGGCAATATATGAGACTGAGTGATCTAATCATGCCCTTCAAACCCCTCACAAGAGTTACCATAATTACTCCATTGATCACAAAGGTGGTAATTCCATTAGTCTTCTCGGCTAACAAGATCAAAATCTGTGGTGACTCATACCTTGACACTAAAGAATGTGGTGTTGATTTCAATTAATTTAAAAGAATGACCCTACAAAACACATTCACCGTTGACCAAAGTGCTGGCTTATGATATTTCGTTGTGATCATGATTTGATGAAGTGCGGTCATGAACATAGCACATGACTGTAAAACATACTCATGTGTAACAGAGGGTGTGTGGCTGTCTAGAGTAACCGCACACACACAGTGATGTGACTGTGATGTTAGTCATTGTCATTGTGTTGATCTGACCCAGGAGGAAGCCAGATGTCCCCTCTGAATGTCAAAGCCATAGATACACATGAAGGTGACTCTGCAGTGTGATTGACAGCTCGGTCTGGTCTTGTGACATTCGGACCGAGGGACTTTTGTTTCCACACAGCCAGCCACCACCGTCACAATGCTGGCGACAATCGGGTACCTTGAACAATTGGACACACACACACACAAACACACACACCACACACACCACACACACACACACACACACACACACACACACACACACACACACACACACACACACACACACTCACACACTCACACACTCACACTCGCACTAATTTACTCACTGCTCACTCGCTTACTCACTCGCTTATTCGTTCTCTCTTTCTTCTTGCCATGCTTCTAGCACCTGGTTTGTTGCAGAAAATCCCATGATTGGTGGCACAGATTCAATGCAGCTCGGTGTGACAGGTTTTAGTCAGGAAATTGCAATAGTCACTGAGTTGAAACATCTAGTTGAGTAAGTTTGTGTGTATTACACATTTAAGGCCTACTTAGATTGGAACAAGCACAGACAAAGGCATATGGGAAGAATTCCAATTCCAAACATTATATGCTGCAAGCCATTCGTTTTAGTGTTACAGCACATAGCAAATGTCATTGAAATGCAGTCTAGCACCATGTGTTGGAAAGAGTTGCAGTATATAGCGAGGACAAAGAGCTCATATTACCAGATAACTGGACTGCCGTCTGTACCATACTTAGAGCGTGTACAGCATGCTATCACTCCTCACATAATGTGTGCTATAATATATTACATTTTGTGCAGAACCTTTGGTCAGAAGTTGTTTTTTTTCAGCAATGCTATTGAGGCAGAAGGTTTTGGTTTAAAATTCATTTTACAATTAAAGTATTTGTCAGTCATACGTGCAGTCTTCAAACATGCCCCTACAGATCCATATCAATGTTATGTTGCGGAAGGGCTACAGTAAATTCTCTGAAAGACAGTAGATGGATGAAAGATAGTATATGGGTAAATGATGTATGACTCGGAATTCTTCTGCAAGAATACAATGATGACTATCAAAAGCTATATCTATTCAATAGCAGAACAACAAGATCCACCCAATACATCTGGCAGTGCGATAGTTTCCATGCTGAGTTTGTTGTGTACAGTCTGTATCCTGTGTGAGCAGCCTGGCAACCTGTTGTGATGGAAAACCTGCTAGTGACGCGCTGTGAACTTCCTCCTTATCCCTCTTCACCATGTGTGTGCATGCATGCGTGTTTGTGTGTGTGCATGCACGCATGTGTGTGCATGCGTGTGTGTGTGTGTGTGTGTGTGTGTGTGTGTGTGTGCGTGTCCGTGTGTCCGTGTGTGCGTGCGTGCGTGCGTGCGTGTGTGTATGTCAAGTTCTGAAATGCAGGGGTGTGTATGCCAGTATCTGAAACTTAGTGAGTGTGTGGGAGCATGTGTGTCTGATTCTGTTGATGCCGATCTTAGAGCTGGACTGCAGGTGGGAGCTCAACCTCAGGCCCAATCTAACTTTGTGTCCGTCAAATTAGGCATAACGTCGCTTGCTGATAAGTATGCTGCGTCACATCAGTGCCTCAAAGCCTCTGCAGAGTCAGAAAAGTGCTCTCTACTCTGGGACGACGGTGACTCACGTTACGGGGAGGGAGAGATTAGAAGAAGAAAGTCTCTGCCTTTGATCAGACTTCTGAGACTGTTATTCTCCCTCGTTTTCCTCTGCTTCAGACAAAGTGTATTTACAACAGTGTGGTCCTTCATGATTATTATTCATCAATCAGCCAATAACCATCCTGTTATTATTTTCAGTATCCCATTGTTTCACAGACACAATACTGTGTTATGTACTTTCCTTCTTACACAATGTGCCCCTGTAGTTCCTACTGTAGATGCGTCACCTCTCATGCAAACCCAGACAGTTAAGGTTCACCAGAGGTAACAGGTGAGTCTACCCTCCAACACGCGGTGGGCAGCAGAGATTGTGTGCGGCCATGCGAGGAAAACACACGCCCGCTCATGCGTGCCTAATCTACCCTGGGTATTGGCGCTTGTGCCTTTGCCCCAGTAATCATGCGGACCCCTGTTATAATACATCCTGAGGATTCAAACGTGAACATGCACGTGGAGGGCTCTCGTTTCATGCGTTGGTAAAGTCGTGTGATGTTTATGGTCTCAACGTCGCATTCTTACACACACACACTAATGGGCAAGCCCCCCTGATACACTCACGCAGGGCCAGGTCCCATCTATGCACCTCAGGCCCATTGCAGCTCCGGCTCCATGTGTGAGGCTCAGGCCACCGCACCGTGATGCTCCTTGACAGGTGATCTGAGTCATTCTAACCTCACACAGAAATATCCTATCTCTGCCCAACTTTCTCTCTACCTCGTCCACAAAGGCCGGTCGAGTCCAGGACTGAGGTGCCGCAGTGAACTGCAAGGTACTTTGTTATATTTTACTAATCGATACCTGGGTTGCAATAAAGGGACAGCTTGCAGAAACCCTTGTCTGATATTTCCACAAATCCTTTTTGTTTTAAGACTTTGTATCAAAGTAATTTAGACAATGCAGTGTAAGGTTTCTAAGCAAAGAATAGTGCTGTCTAACTCGCTCCACCTAACTGGGTTTGTTCCCTCTTCTATCTGGGCCCTCCACTCTGAGACATTTTAGATCATTTCGATTCCCCTTCAATTACATCATCTGCTGCCTCTGAAGCACACGGCCCGTCCTACCAAGCCAGTAATCCTATCAGGGCCCTCCTGTGCATAGGACAACTGCTACTGAAACCTTACCTGTAGGGAAAGCAAAACATTTTTAAAGCATTAATATTGTGAACATTTTATATGTTGTATCGTTATTCTGCTCGCTGTTACAAAGTTTTTCAGATATTGTAGGACATTTGTACTTTATATTTCATTGTGTTTCCAATTGTTTTGTTACAAATTTCTATAAAAATGTTTTGAAATATTAAACACACACGCACACACACACCCATCTGTCTTCATTATAGTGAATTCTGGGTGTGAATATACGGGAGACTGATCTCCTTTTCTGTTTGGGTCTTAAAAGGCTGTCCCACCCTAGACCTAGTCTATTACCCCTCCCCCTATCTCTGACACTGGAGTGAAGGAGAGGACCATGTTAATGTCACTGCCCTTAACCAGTCCCAAACCAATCAGCTGTCACCAGCTGGGACCAGACCCACCCCTGTCCCACCACAGCACCCTTTCAGGGTCCACTGTGACAAATTAGGGGTGGAAGAGCTTCCTTTCTCCTACCCCCACCCCGATAAGATGTCCCATCCATACACCCTCCCCCATGAAACCAGTATATGGTATTGTAGGTATTTCATGCTGCAATCTGCATATGTGTGCTCTAGGTCTATGTAATCTTTGCAGTAGTCCCCTGCCAAACACGTTTTTAACTGAGCGGACTCGAAGCTATCAGAAATGTGCATGTAATATCAAATTCTGTATACTCTCATATAATATGTTTACATTTTTTCTGATCAACTGTGATAAGGAATATTATAAGGATAATATGTGCAAAGCCACTTTCCAACGCGCTAGTGTGTGTGTAAAACTGTGTGTGTGTTTAGGTTTTTGTTTTTGCGCGCGTTTGAAAGATATTCCAAAATTCCGTAATGAGGGCTGTGCGCTCGTTCCCCGTCAGAAACACTTGCAAATCGACAAGAGCGTTGGTGAATGAGCTTTCCGCAGCGCGCGCGCAAACCACACACTTCGGGAAACGTCATTCGTCCAGGACTGACCACGGTCCACCTCGTAAATGGGCATCGGACGTATGGGGGACAGTACGTAGATTGTGAGGCCGAACAGAAAGTCAGTGTTCGGCCTGGAAACGTCCGTTGACAATATTACAGTCACGTTCTCCACCGTTGTACGGGGTCTGAATGCTAAGGAGACGTGGGGAAAGTGACAGCGGGACCGTTTGTCTGTGAAAGAGTGGAACATGGCTTCTCCAATCACCCCAGTATCGTTGGAAGAAGCGACACCTTCACCGACAGGGAATGAAGGACCCACTACTACTCGTCAGGTAGCTTATAATGTTAACTGCAACATTGTAACTGCAGTGTCGAAACGGTGTAGCCGCTCTTATAAACAGCTCGCGGATAGTTTGTCCCGCGAAAACGTCCGAGGGAGGATAGTGTTGAAGGCGTTTCCCTGGTTACCAAATCAAAGTGGCGTATGAGACGACATAGATACAAATCAAGTTGTCCTACTATAGCTTAATCGTTTACTCAATGTATTGGACTGTTTTCATCAGATGATTTTGTTTTGCAGCACGAGTTGTTTGAGAATTATTTTCAACACACGTTGTAAAGAAAACACACGCAAATGACATGATTTGGAAGCTTGGCTATTTTTCAGTGGCTTGAAAAACGAGTGGGCTGAGTCTGCCTGGCATGGTCTGAGCTCTTGTTTTCTTCGATATTGTTTATAAAGCAAGGCGGTGTATTGGCCATGGTGAATGTGTTTACGATATCCAAACAGGTGTATCAGGGTGTCAATGTCATCAGTCCAAAGACGTACTTGCTGGCGGAATGCCTCGTCGTCATACGTATATTTTCCTGGCTGGCAATGAGTGTTGGAAGAATGGAGAATTGTGAAAATAATTTTGGCAGTCAATTATGTTTCCTTCCTTGCTTTTCGTTATTTTATCACAGAGGCCAGCTTGATTGTGTGCTGGGATGTGCACACTGTCTTAATGTTTTGTAGGCTTAACATAGATTGAGACATAGGCATTCAATAACCTAATCCTATGTTTATAAGATTCCCTGTTTCATATGCACCTGCTGGGAATGCAACTTCACCTTGGGTTATCCTTGTCCTGAGCTCAGGAGTGACCAGGCAATGCCTCAATATGGGTAATGGACCTTTGGCGTTGCAATATTTATTTGAATCATAGGATAGCAATGTATGTTTTTGAAATAGCCTGCAGAAATAGCCTGCAGCTAAATATTTTTTATCAAATATTGCAAAGTATAAGACTGGGTTACGTACTTTATTCTTATTTTAGTGACCTTTGAACAGTCGAGTGTATCAAAATACTTACTTTCAATAGCACTTTCTCTGAATCAATATGAACATGACCTGAGCAATCTTCCTATGATTTTAGAGCCCCGTAATTCCAATTCCCATAGATTACCAGGGATGTAACTCCCATTGCTGTAAGGATTAACTGTCTGTGTGTTGGCTACACTGTAAAAAAAAAAAAAAAAAGGGTCAAATGACTGGCAGCAACGTCTGCCAATCAAAAACCATAAATGAAAGCAAAATCTCCATGTACAAATAAAGTGCAAAAACAATAAATTCACAGAAATTACAATTAAAGGTTTTGCCAAGATATACTGTTATTTTACAGATATTTCTTAAATTATTATGATGAAACACCTTCAATAAAAAGACGGCGCTAAACATTCAGCAGAAAAACACTGTTATTTTAAAGACATTTGCTAAATCATTGCGATCTAACACTTTCCATAAAGTGATGGCACTAAAAGTTCTACAAAGAGATTCATTGCTAAAACTTGAAATTTCATTTGATGCCTTTTTACAGGTAGCAATAAGAACACTCTTGCAAACAAACAGGTCCATGGTGCTCAAACAATACTAGTGAACTACTCAGAAGGAATCAATATTTAAACCCATACCTAACACATGAATATTACTTGCAATTTTACAGGCCACAATCACAGTGAATATGTAGATTATAATTGTTATCCCACAATGCCT
>JAPMUY010000305.1:117500-146215 GCA_026901105.3 Galaxias olidus | reverse complement strand
CCCCCCCCCCCCCCCCGCGGTAATTTTCAGGTACCGTGCACTGCTCATCGCCAGAGCATGGTGAGATGTTAAATGTTTTAAGATTGCGATGGCGCTGAGCTGCTGTTTGAACTGAGGAGGGGGGAGACCGTCGAGGTGGCTTCGGAGCGCCAGAACACAGAGTCTCAGATGCTCGGATTGTTTCTTTGTTAAGATGGGGGTGTTTTTTCGTTTCGTATATGGGATTTTGTTTTGTCGTGTGTATGTGTGTGTGGCTTCGCTCGCACCAAACATTTTAGTCACACAGAAACTCTGTAAAAGAAGTACATGGAGCACTATAATGTTCTAAATGACTAAGACCGTTAACCAACCAAAAAAGGCATAAGAAATTGGAAAGTGGTGAGTCCAAAAAGAACATTTGTTGTTCAGATCTGAAAAAAATGAAATATAGCCTAAATTTGAAAATGATCCCACACCACGATGATTCATTGTGATAACAAACATTAGGTAAATCATACCTCTCCGACAGGATTTTTGTAACAGTTAAAGGTCGCCAGACACAAAGAAGGCTTCCAAGGACCATTTTCACATTTCTCCGCCACATTAAACGGTGATGGTAAAGAAAATGCATGCTATTGCCTGCCGTGTTGCCCAATAATATGCTGCCTCAACCATTTGACTCCCACTTTAAGCAAAGTTCAAGATGGAATAAGTAACACAAAGCATTACACGCCTTAAGGACTCCTCTCTCTCCACTTGCAGTGTGTTTGAAAATTACAGACAGAGAGCAGCGTAGTGCGTATGTCTACTTTACAGAATGGTGAGACGGGGACCGGGAGGATGGATTGGAGTGCACCGCTCAGCCCTTCAAATTGCTGCCAAGATATACCACTGACTTCTCATGCAACTCTCTACTTTTACCAACAGGGGGGGGGGGGGGGGGTTTGTTTGTATTTTATTTCCCAACCTTGCTGTTTGCGGGCAAGATTCATAAGCTTAAGTAAAAAAAAAATCACAAATTGTTCAATAAATTTGTTCCTTTTGCATTAGTATTGTATGCACTAGTTATGCATCATTATGGTCATGGCGATGCATTTATTATGCACTGCTGAAAATGTCAGGTCAGCCTTTATTGTGCACAGCATTTGTCATCACACTACTGCTATTATTTGCTGTGTGTTTTGTGTGCTGTCAAGTCGCCACACATATTAAAAGAAAACGTTCCATTATTAGCCATGTTTGTCCATATGGCTCTGTTTGTAGAATTACAGAGAAACATGTCTCAGTGTATGTGTGTGCGCGCGCGCGTGTGTGTGTGTGTGTGTGCGTGGGTGCGCGTGTGTGTGCGTCCTTACACGCACCTGTGTGCAAATCTGTCGGTGTGTGTTTTAAAATGCACTCCTCTGGTCTGTGAAGTGGTGGATAATTAGCTGTGTTATCAGCCAGGGACACAGGCGGTCCCCTCTCCTGTGACAGGTCATGGAGCCCAGGACCAGCATGGGGTAGGAGGGGGTGATAAGACCACTGGGGGAGACAAAGAGACGGCTGGGGCGCCAAAGAAAGACAGGGCGAGATGAAAGGGGGGGGGGCTACATATCAGCGAGCCTGAGACAGAGATAGAGACAGAGCAGGAGCGAGAGAGAGAGAGAGAGAGAGAGAGAGAAAGAAAGAGAGAGAGAGGGTGACAGAGAAGAAGAATGAGAGCGAGAACGAGAGAAATTGAACGAGAGAGAGAGAGAGAGAGAGGGAGAGGGGAAGAGAGGAGAGAGAAAACAGAGAAGACAATTATATCCTGTAAGAACAGAGCAGCTGCTCAGGCCTGTGAGCTCCTCCACGAGACCCTGCCGCTCATTAGCATAAATTCAAATGACAAATGTGGCCATCTCCAGCGTAGACTAATTAATTCACAAAGGGCGGAAAATCAAAAAAGTAAGACACCAAATCTTTCACCGCCAAATGCCTGAAGTGCTATAGTAAAAGAGTTCATAATATGACGGATCTTTCTACTGTGCAGTGCTGACTTCACACTGCTGAATTGGATTATTTGAAATGTGGTTCTGTAATCCATGTATGCACAGGAATCTTTTCATATTTCTTTTTATTTTGTTATCTCTATGCAAGAATAAAGACATTTTCTGAGGCGGTTGTTTGCCTAAATGTAACCTTGGCTGATGGCACGTCTGTTTTGTGTGAATACAATTCTTGCCTATTGCTCTGCAACTGTTTTGTAAATGTTGGTGCGGGATGCTCCAAATCACACACACACACACACACACACACACACACACTCACACACACACACACTCAGAGAGAGAGTTCCTCATGATTTGATAGAACAATGGGCAAAGTTAGACTGCTCCACTTTGCTGTGGACTCTGACGAGCTTCGCCATACAAAAGGCTGGGAACACTTAGAAAGGATAAGTGCACCCCCCTGTGTTCACAGACAACACAAAGAATCAAGCTGGAGGACTTCATAATAATACAGTGGAACGCTCTGTTCCTGTCACAGGGTCACAAGTCCCTGCAAAAATGAATACGCCGTTTTGTAATATGAACCCAAAGTTCCCAGTTTTAGACCAAATTGAATTAATAAAACAGGATAGTAGATGCATTATTGAATTGTACACAATTTGACATGCTGGCTGTCGCCCGCCTTCACGGGAGCAGGCTCTGTTTCGGCAGGCTGTCTCTGCTACAGGATTTTGTTTTACCCGCGCCAGTGACTGTTCGATTGCGAGCGAGGACATTTCCAAATGGTGTGTGGTTATTAACCAGCCACGATCCCGGGTGCTTGTTAAGTCAGGATTGGACCGGCCTTTCGGCGAGAGCTACTGATGTGTGGGGCCTAAACGATCCGTTGAAACACAATTAGAGATAAACTGTCTGCTTTATGCCCCAGCTTGTGTTACCCATCGGCCTCTTTGTTTTCCACTTTAGCACAGGCATAACCGGCCTTAACAGCTGGCCCTCATCAACTCCAGGTGTTCCGGAGAAAAGAACACACACACACACACTCACACACACGCCAGCACGCCACTTTCACTGCTCGATTCTCTCTTTCACTCACTCTTAATCTCTCATTTTCAAACAGACACGCGTATCCTATATTCTTGGGGGGGGAAACACAAGCGCACACAGAGGCTGCAATTTCTCCTCCTCCTCCTCCTCCTCCTCCTTCTCCTAGCAGGTCCAGCCAGGTGTAATTAGCCCTAGCGTACCACTCCCTTGGTAAAGAGCCCTCGTTGCTTGCTCAAGCGCTCCCCTCTTTGCAGCAGTCTCTCCGCGGAGAGCGGTGCCCGAGCAGCCCGCGTTAAACACCGCAGGGTGTATTTATACCCGTGGCTCTCGTGCCAGTTCTCACTTCCCGGTTCCAGAGAACATCCTACTCCTGGTGCCCACCGGTGAGAGAGTGGCGCGTTCCAGGTGGCACGGAGAGCCCTGGCAAGCGCCCCACCCCCCCCCCCCCCCCCCCCCCCCCCAAAAGGCTGCACCTGCAAAACGCATTAGGTTGACCCACGCGTTGAACCCTCGGCGGTGTTCCTTTCAGACAGGGGCAGACAGCTAAAGCCATTTGAAGGCAAAGCGAGAGCCAACTGTTGGTTCAAAAGTGGAGCATTCAGGCAAAACCACTACTATTATGGCCCTACTATTCCTATCTTCACATGAAGCCATCATAATTTCCATACGCCCTGTAAGATGATTGCTCCCCATTTTAAAAGCTACAGAAAAGGCCTTTGTTGGTCAGATCTCCAATTCATGCAATATTCCAGCTTCTAATGGGCAATTATACTAGGACTGGGGTCATTTATTTTTTTTAATACCAGCGCTACCATGGCAATGCAGTGCATTCATTCCTGCTAGCATGTGGTCCTACAAACACGCGGTTGCGTTTTCATCTTTGCTAACCTACAGGACAATTCACAGTCACTGGCACCAAATGCGTCTCTGACATGCAGACAATACACAGCACTGGCAAGGGAGCAATTCTCTGCATTCGGGTCACTTCTTACTTGGGAATAATGCTGTCTATGACATCATTCCTGACAAAAGCTGCTATATGTAAAGCCGCTCAATGCTAACGATAAAATGGCCGCTCCATTGGCACAAGGGAAAGAGCTCGTTTGTCTATGTGAAAGTTGGTGTGATGGGTTAGGGAGCCAGGCCAGCGGCAGCAAGACCAGCACAAACAAATCAAACCCTCTCAGTGAGAAAAGGACACTACATGGCCAGCACTGTGACTGGGCATGCTCTCACCAAACATAAGAAAACAATGTCTCAGATAAGACAGGGGAGCCCCAGTCTGATGGCCGTGAAAGAGAGACGGGGGGGGAGGTACAGCGATGGATGCCAACAGGAAAGGAGTGTGTGTGTGGGGGAGGGGGGCGGTTTAGGGTGGGGGTCCCAGGAGGAAATGGTTTCATGGTCGATGTGACGGCTTGCTTTAGCGTCGCTGTAATGGGCATCGTCTGCTAACGCCGCTGGTGTGGCTCTGCCCCCCCCCAGGGCCCTCCGTCCAACTTCCGGCCTCTCCTGCCCGTGTACCCAGACGGCCGGCCCTGCTCTCCTGCCCGTGCACCCAGACGGCCGGCCCTGCTCTCCTGCCCGTGCACCCAGACGGCCGGCCCTGCTCTCCTGATCCTCGGCCCGGCGGGCGGCGTGCTGTCAGCGGGGCGAGGCGACGCGAGACTGACGTGTGACAGCCTGACAGGATGAGATGTGTCACTTCCCCTCTCCTCCTTCTCCGAACACAAAGACACGCTGAGAGAGAGAGAGAGAGAGAGAGGGGAGCCCTCGTCGCCTTCGTCAGCCGTCTGCCTTTGTTGTTCCACGGCGTCCCAGTGTCAGCGACGAACGTGATCGTGAATATCTTTGCAATTTCGATGATGATGATGATGATGATGATTATCTGTCTGTTTTGATGTTGCGATTTCCTCACGGGACGGGTTGAATTGCGGCGGTGGAATGAGCTGTGCTCGGATCTGTGTCTTTGGATGGATGTGGTGCCCACGCTTAGGTCTACACAGTGCTGTTCCAGCCAGCTAGGACCCAGTCAGTCGGTCCAGGCTGCCCCTGCTGTGCCGGCAGACCACACATCCACACATCAGCCCTTTATTGTTCCTTCCACTGGGGTAATGGAAACTGTGGCGTGGAGGGAGGGAGGGGTGTAGGAAGTGGCCAGGGGCTGTGGGGCCTAGGCCCCTGAGTGGTTCTCATCTCTCTCCACACACACGCACACACACACACACACACACACAAACACACACACACACACACACACACACACACACTCTCACACACACACACATACACACACTCAGACACACACTCAGACACACATTTTTGGGCACATTTGTTCTAGGGCATGAAGGCACACAATGTACTAACTCTCTCACCGTATGACACACACACTGAGCACTCACTGGCGAGGCAGCCCACACCGTACGGATTGCAGTGAAAACACACGTGCTCGCTCGCGTCCCTTCGTATGGAAGGAAATCCTGGGCATGTCGAGCGCATTAGAAAAATACTTGAGGTTTCTGGGCAATAGGGATCACCTCGACCCCGGGTAACGCGATGCCGGTTATTAAAATATGAAGGGGCCCATATGGAAACCATTGCCGACCTCACGCACGGACCAATCAAAGGAACCGCTAGGGCTGCTAATGAGGGTGACCGTGACGTTTGTAATGTTGTTATCCTACCGCGTGGCTCGCTAATAGCTCCGCGGCGGGGTTGTTTGTCCACAGGCGCGCAGGGGGGGTCCACCTGTTCTCCTTGCGGTCAAACTAGGCCTGGACAGACCCGCTGCAGCCTGTAGAAACACGGCCGGGAGGGTTTTATCGGTGGCTTAGCCAGCACAATGTATTTCCTCCCGTACGGACAGGATGTGCTCTGTGCTCGCCCGGAAATCAAACCCTTGGCTCTGTTGAGGTCAGCCGCGGTTTCACCGTATGGCCCTTCTTCCTCTACAGTGCCCCCGTGTGCTCCCCGTTGATCCTCTGGGTCCACGCCTCGGCTGATGACTGGACCGCCTCCCAGTCAGACACTGAGAGGCGCCGCACTGGAGCCGTGACGGGCTCTGGAGGCGGACGTCCACAGCCCCGCTCTGCGCACCGTGGAGCAGCAACGCAAACCACTCGTGTTTGCACATCCGCACGACTGTTTATGAGGTCAGCGTGAGGGGAGGCAAGAGGAGGGGGAGAGGGAGAGAGGGAGGTGTGTGTTGGGGGGGGGTTGTTATCTGTCAGGGTGGAGCTAGCCAGCCGCCACGGGCCTCTGCTCAGATCCCCTCCCTGCCTGGTTCCTGGCGGTGTGGAGGTCTGACCCACTCCCTTTGTTGCTGCTGTCTGTGTAATCCCCGTATTAATTATTAGCTGTGCGCTCTGGATCATCCCCCCCGGGGTGCAGGCACCCTGCCAAACCCTGCGTAGGGCTGCCCGCCGCTGGGAGGGCGAGCTGCAGCACATCTGCGTGAATGGCGGACAGCGCAGCCACCGGAGCCGGTTGGTCGAACGCAGCCCTCCAGCCCCGTCAACACAACGGGGCACACGGAACAAGACAGTGTGGCCATACACACGGCGGTAAAACGTGCCATGAGGACAGCGTTTCGCCAGCGGCCGGCCTCTGAAAGCGTGAGAGGGAACACATCACACATTATGCCGGGCGTTGGCCCCGCGGCCCCGCAGGATGTTAGGCCCCGGCCTCTACGATCCTGAGGCCGCCGCATGTCACCACCAGCATCTCCCAGCGCTCGTACACACACACATACACACACACACTCACACACACACACACACACACACACACACACTCACACGCACACACACGTCCAAAGAGACCACTGTCTGACCCATCAGACACACGTACTCTCCAAAGGCGCAGCCACAAGCGTCACCCAATCAGAGCCACTTACAGAAGGAGTCCGTCTGAGGGGCTGCAGCATCTGGCAGTGATCTGATCACCCAAAGGCCATGGAGGTGAGCGCCCCGGGAGGTCACAGGGCATCACCCCTGCCGCCCTCCAGCCCGGCGACATCTCGTCTCGGTGAGCCACCTCGGGACCCCGTCCATGGCTGGCGTGCCGAACGTTGACCCTCCGACCCCCATCTAGACGTGCTGCTTCCCTAATCAAAGCCGGCGGGCAGGCAGGCCAGTAAGTCCCACTCAGACCTGTCCCCTAAACTCTTTATCCCCTGTGTCGCTCCTCCTATAATATCCATAAGGACAATAGCAGATATTTTCTTCCTTTTTTTTGTGAAACTGATTTGCCGTCTCTTTTACCGAGTGGAAAGACTGGTAGAACTACAAATCCAATAAACCTTAACCATAGAGCGTGAATTCAGACAGAACCACAAAAGAGTTAATGAAGAGCACTTATGGCTTTCAAAAATAAAGATCCCAAATTCCTACTTTGCCGGGGAAAGGTTTCCAGGAAGACAGTCGGAGGATGATGTAAGCCATTTGGACATGCTTGGTGACTGGATGCAAGGCATCACTGTTGGCGGTTCCTCTTGAAGAACAGAGAGAGGAGACCCAAAAAAGCACTGTGTACGAAATCAGTGCGCTGCATTAATTATCAACCAGCAACGTCCCCCCTGTGGTTCTCCCAACACTTTGAAGATTCCCCGACAATGGAGTGGAGACACAAGCGTTTCACTTGCGCTGCACACCCAGCGATGGGTATCACAACGCCACATGCTGGCTGGTGACACGCAAAAAAGAATTGGATAATGAAAGCAGAAACCCAACTCATTGGAATCACATCAGGAGAAGATTTGGGAGAAAGAAGCCAGCTAGCCTTCACCCGGAGATTTGGAATTGGGACGAGGGATTCGTTCCTCCTATGTTTCCCCTTCCCCTTATGCAGCGAGACCGAGCGACGTCTTAATCCTCTGCTCATTGTTGGACTGTGTGTGGGATTGGCCTGAGGAGATGGCTTTTTGATGGCAGCGAGTGAAGGGGAAAGGGAGCTTTGCCAGTGAGGGATATAGAAGTTAATGGGCCGAGCTCTGTTGACAGTAAAATCCTGCCTGGAACCCCAAGCAGGCCCTTATCTAGCTCAGCCGGTTTGTAGATTATGTCTTTAAATCTTCCCCTTTATCTTAAAGCGCTCCAGCAAAAAAAAATATATATATATAATATACATTTTTTTTTTTTCTCAACTTGAAAAGATAGAATAAAGATAGAATAAAAGTGAATTCAGAGTTATAATTAAATATATTACATGAAGGACCTTGCTGTCTATGTAGTGCTGCTTGGTGTGACTTTGGAGCATTGATCTTAACCAAACCAAGAGTGGGATTCCTCATTAGATATTGTCACAAGTCCGTCAAAGGAACATTGTCACCCAGCAGAAACAACCGTACACAACCTCCCTTTGAATAAAGTCCCATATTGTGCTATGTCAGTGACGAAATAACAAAGGCTGGGACTTGTGAGCAGCCAGGCTACAAACAGCAGTCCTCACTTGAAGAGAACTGAGAAGAAAGAGACAGGCTTATCTATTTTAAGGAGGGTGTTGTCAGCCTCGGCTGTGCTAGCACTGTTTATGCAAAAGAGCATGCGAGCGCTGAGACAGTCAGACAGCCCCAGGCAACGCTGGCTGACTGGCTGCCTGACTGGCTGGCTGACTGGACGAGCAGCCCCCCCGAGGCACACAGATAGACCCTGGCGGTGCAGGAAGGGTCACCCTGTGTTTATCTGCTTGGGGGGGGGGGTCTGTTTGTGTGTGGATTTGTGTCGCTGTGATTGTGTGTTTCTGTGGGTGCGTGTGTACATGTGTGTGTGTGTGTGTGTGGGGGGGGGGTTGTTAAAAGATCGAGAGAGAGACAAAGAGAGAGAATTTTACAGAAAGGTTTGCTTTTTGTAAAGTAAGCAAACTGGATCTGCTACTTACCGTTGCACTCTGGTTAGCACCCTGGTTAGTCACAGCAGAAGCGACGTCACACACACGAAAAGGAGAAAAACAATGAGAGGAGATCTTGCTTGTGGTGTCTCTGAGTGAGGCGATAAAGCTGGCGAGCTGCTGCCTGTCCAAAAAGGAGCCAGAGTCCCAGTGAGCCATCAGAAGATTAGGGCTGTGTCGTGATAGGTCAAACCACACAACTCAGAATCCCTGCCATAAATGGCCGTTCCCCAGCGCCGCGAGCCCCTCCTCCACCCCCCAGCTTTGACTACCATCACCTGATAGAACGAGTCAATTAGCAGATTGGAGGGTGGGGGACATAGGTGGAGTATGTGGTCTAGGCTGAGACGCTGGGGCCGGACATGAGAGCCCTTATCTGGGAGAGATGCGTGCCACAGCAATCCAGTGGCCTGGAGGTTTCTTGGTGTGAAGGGTCAGAGGAAGAGACAAACAGCCTGGAAGATACTGAGGGGGAGAGGGGAGAGGGGGAGAGGGGAGAGGGGCAATGACAGCGGCTGGCACGTTGGTCCGGGTGTCCCTATCACTCGGCCTAATCTAAAGAGACATGGCAGCTCAACTGTGTCAGGGGATGTCCATGGGACACACTGGTGATATGGATATGCCCTCACAGACGCATTCACATAGACGCGCGGCTCTTCAAACACACACACACACACACACATACACACACACACACACACACATCATATAAAAAGATTTGCTTTGTGCTTTGGTCAGAACGTGTTTTTATTCTGGCCAATAAACATTTGTTTATTACGGTATAATATTTAAAACAACAGTAAAGACAAATAATGACAATTGATATTTAAATAATGAAAGTAAGAGCAACTGTCTCTTTTTTTTTCCTTTGTCCCCATCAACCCTGTCCAACCTAGATACTTTACGTCATGTAACTTAATCAGTGTTTGGTAACACAATTTTTGTTATTTAAAATCATTGATTGTCCCACCAGGCTCGACTTGCTGGTCAACTGTCAGGGGGCATCAGCAGAAGCTGATTGAGAGCCATGTCAAACAGCACGGCTACTTTCCCAACCAGAGACAGCCCCTGTCAAACTCTGTTAGTGAGCTGACGGTGCTATATAGTGTAACCTGAATACAATACATATGTATTAATAGGAGTTTAGTCTACAGATACTAATGTCATGTTAAATCAATCATTCATCATTAACCAGTATTAGACTCAGAGGAAATCTTATTTGTGGTGTAGCGGTTTTAGACATTTTTAGATTTGAAATTATTTCAAGCTTAAATGTGTGTAACGGTGAGCCACCTCTTTCTCTGCCAAAAATAGTCAGGCTTTTGTCTTGTGGTATCCACTCAATCTAGTGTATTCCCTACCTCTAAAGTAGATCCTACTGAAAAGCAATGTCTCCCTTCAGAGGTGAAGGCATGGTACTACAGTTTACATTCATTCTCTGATTTAAAGCAGACTTCTAAATACAACTCCCAAACAGATTATATAAAGAGAAAATTTATTTCACTTGTTAAAGATTAGGCACAGATATGATACAAATCTCAGGGAAAATTTAACAGTACATTATTAAATCTATACTTACAAAAATATTTCCTTAAAACCACACATGGTTTGCAAATTCATACTTATTATAAATTGAATCTAGTAAAAATATCACATTATATGTATATTACATTGACAAAATGATATTATTATAAGATGTAACATAAATCCAATGTTCTATTGTTCATTTTGAGACAAAGGTTTTATACAAAATATAAAACCTAGAGTTTTTCTTGTTCTTGGCATCTTTTGTTTGGAAACGCTGGCCCGGTAGAATGCTGTTCAAAATATGATTTAACAAAATGGCCGCTTCGTATCTGTGGTTAATTTCCACTTCTGTGCTGTGGTATATATAGCGAATCAAACGGTTCTGAGTCAAACCTCGGCTCGTAGTTCGGCATGATTTTCAGCAGACGAGCCAGGAATCGGAAGGCCTCTGGTACATAATTAGAGGTAGGCAAGCTCCTGAGGCAGACTGGTCCTGAATCAGCCAAGTATTTGATTCGCATATCAGCCTCAGGTGAGGGAGTGGCCCGGGCGTCTATGTCCCTCGGCGGGGACTGGTCCCGGTACAAGGCAGACCCTGTGAGATCAACCAGGGGGGGTAAAGGAGACGCGTCGGACATGTTCAGGTGACGGCCGCCACGACCCCCCAGGCTGTCGACACTGTCGCGATCGCGGCCCGTCGTGTGTTGGGTCCCCCGATGGCGGGCGAGCCCAGGCCTCTGTGCTGAGCTAGGCTTACTCTGGTACAGGCACTGGGCTTCGTTGAGGAACCTGGGGCCTGAGTTTCTGGCTGACTGGGTGAGGCAGAGCGGGTGAGCGTCCGAGCCTCGATCATCGGAAAGACTGAGATCCAGGGGCGTGTCCTCATCCGGTGGGTCCAGGGGCTGGAGGGGCCGTTCCTGGGCCCTGTCGGGGCTCTGACCGTGCGAAAGGTGGTATTCATAGGGTTGGTTTTCTCGGTACGGGTGGGCCTCACCATGTGGCTCCAGGTTGCTCCAATACGAGCTCTGCCACGGGGGCTGCTGTGGCCGCTGTGTGCATGGCGACCGGGGGCGATGTGCGTAGGGCGGAGGGTTCGCCAGGTAGAGCTCCCCTGTTGTGGTGCGAAGGGATTTGTCCGGGCCCAAAAGTTGAATCTGCTGCTCGCTGGTGTAGGTCGGACGCCAGCGCTCTGCCCAGGTACTTTGTGGCGGGAGAAGGTGGCAGAGGTAGCCTTGGTCTGCATGTTCTGTGTGATCTGGGTATACGTGTGCGTGCGGCTGGCTACTGTGTGGGCAGAGCACGTGCTGTTTACTCTGCGGCGGCGACCGACGCGAGTAGGGCAGCGCGTGCTTCTGGGAATGCATGCTGGTGCCAAGGGGCATGGTGCTGTGGTCGAACTGCCAACCGGTGTGCCGCACGGGGAGCGAAGAGTCCGGGTGCTGGAATGAAGTTCTGCTTCCGTACGATGGTGTCAGCGTGCCTGGAGGGGAAGGCTGGCTTTGGAAAGCATGCCAAACAGGAGGCGTGTTGGGGTGTGAACCGCTTCTTTCTGTGTCGGCCGGAGGCTTTCTGTGAACGTGGGATAGGGTGGACTGGGCTTCGCCCTGCAGGGGCGGGGAGGGGACCGTAGCGCCAGCTCCTCGCGGGCTCAGCGCCTCCCGATGGGGACGTGTGTCAGGAGCGGCCTGCCGGTACGAGGGTCCGTGCGAGAAAGACAAAGACGGTCCGTTGGCATGCGGACTTGCGTGAGAGGGAGTTGAGGGCTCCGGGCCCGTGTCCTTCAAAAGACGTGTCATCTTTGCCGGTGGGCTGTATTCCTCCTGTTCGACATTCCTTTTGACACTGAGTGACGGCAGGTTTAACTTGGGCGGGTGCTTTTTGGTCACTCGCTTCCTGTCTGTCGGCTCCAGCGTGAGCTTACACTTGTTTTTGACCGAGGGAACACTTGTCTTCTCAGACGGCTTGTAGACGCAGTTGATCCCATGACCTTCGGACTCGGGGGACGATGCCGGGGTGCTCCCACTGGCAGCCACGGCAGCACCACGGCCTGGGTCGGGTGGCAGCAAGGGGGAAGACCCGCTCAGGACCTCCTCACCAGGGCCCTTTGAGGAGAGGAAGGAAGGAGCAGACAGACATGATAACACCCCATGAACACCTGGCTACAGAGTGAAGACAACAGGGGGGAAACAAGTGTGTTTGGCTGGGTGTCATTCGAAGGGGACTACCTGTGAGGGGGCTGGCTGACTGGCCGGTTCACAGGGATCCTTTGCTCCTGTCTCTTTGGGACGGTCGCTGTCATCAGAGGTCGCCTGGGATGAACCACTCGCTATTAAATCCTCCAGTTGGCTCTCATAAGGGATGATCATCCTGGGGGAGAAGCAGTTAGTTTACACCATGGTTCATTAATAATGCAGAAAATACCCAGTGTGAGATGCAAAATGTAATCGTTCTGCTGATTGTGCCAGTAGAGATCTTGTTCAGCTAATTGCTCCGCTTAGGCCTACTTGTTGTATAGAGCTTGGACGTAGGTTGTTCCACAGCGATTTAATGGCTCTCCAAAGAGGCGCTCGCAGATTTTCTCCCACTGTTTTTCGGTTGTCACCTTTAGATTACAAAGCGAAAATGAATGAGATAGTTGAAACCAAAATATGCAGTAAGTTTAGCAAATTGTTTGCTAGAATTAGAATAACATTTGAATATGTTTGTGTGTATGTTTTCATACAAAAACTATAGAAAATTAAGCACTGCTAATTGTCCATAGGTAAACAGTAGAAAATGTTTAAGATTTCCACCACCTACCCGTTTGTGGCCACCATGAAGCCGAACCTCTTTGAATAGATGAAGAAAATCAACTGAAATGATTGTAATTGTATTCAGTTATTAGTCAATAAATACAATTTGAATGTGTGTGTGTGTGTGTGTGTGTGTGTGTGTGTGTGTGTGTGTGTGTGTGTGTGTGTGTGTGTGTGTGTGTGTGTGTGTGTGTGTGTGTGTGTGTGTGTGTGTGTTTATATGTGTGTGTTTAACCTACGCTGTTTGCCATTGATCTTGGGAATCTTGGTCAAAGTGGTGTCTATGTAGAGCTGGAACAGAGTTCTCAAGAACTGCATGTTTGTCAGAGTCTCGTTGTCAGCCATCAGGAATTAGGATCGACTGCCTATAAAACATCACAAGTCACAAGTGTCAATACTAAATCCCTTATTAGGTTCCTATTTATAAACAACAATACGTCCATCGATTGAATTAGCAATAGCATAAGTAGTTCTTCTCATTATTGTTTTCATTTCTATTGCATCGTCTTCGTTATCATCATTATCACCATTGACATGATTATCGTCATGATCATCATCATCCTCATCCATGCCCATCAACGTCATGACATTATCCTCAATCTTCAACATCCTCATATTGTTATCATCTTCATCATTACTTGATTATTATGATTACATCATCATAACTTAAAGGCTACAATGTAATTCTTAGGATAAAGGATTCTTGTATTGCGCTGCATTATACTTTATTTGCACTGCTTTATTTGCAACCCCCCCCCAAAAAAACACATTAACAGCCTTCGTAAATCCACGTGTTCCGGCAAAACTAACAGCTACGATGTGTCATTACATTACAATTCACATAACTGTCAAATTGAAAAAAGCTGTGAGGTACAACTAACTTCCTTATTCTTCAGTGAGGCTTGGAGCCCATAGGTGACTCCAGCCACATTGTAACCATTCCAAATCAATGACCCAAACAGACACCACATTTCCTACTCATCGTTCAAAGGTAAACCAGACAGGGAAACCCAACCCACTGCCAACAAACATGCCCACCCTGCCCAAGCGTACAATTCAAACGCGCTACTACCTTCCCACGTATAATCAAATCAAACATACCAAGTATCAACAAACCTTCAAATTCAGGCAGTTTACAAAAGCCACGCTGACAGGTCCAACCCAATACACCTATAATTTCTATGCCAAGTCTAATAACGTCACCTTTTTATTGGCTTAGATGGACCAGAACATGCCTCCTCACAACACACAGACATGCGTTTATTACGTGTATAACAAATTCACAGCAAGCTCTCACTAGTACTGTGGTTAACTAGGTGTACCTCATGAAATTGCACCCCATGTAGCATCGATAAGGCAAAACACATCAACACTGGACGAATCAAACGTTGAATCTGATGTCAGACAGGCTACACATCAAAAGGGACGCATTTGAAGAACACGGATTCCACATTTATTACACATGTGCAGTTTGAAGATGCTTTTAAATGAGACTTTATTCATTCATGTTTTCTCCAAAGCTAGCCGTGTTTACAGTTCCTATGATCTTTACAGAGCTCTGAAAATCATAGTATTTTATGTACTCTCCTACATCTCTGGAAAAAGGTTGTGTATGCGAAAAAACAATTCTTCATTGTCAGACGCAACAATCTAGTATATTTCTAATTGTCTCTGGTTGCTTTTCTTACCTTGCTTGGCAGTCCAAGTAAGCAATGGCTCCAACACCTTACACAGCCTTACCTGTACTGTGTTGTTCTGAAATGCTTCAGCTTAAAGTATGTGAGTTATTGATGCTGCTGATTGAAAGCTTTGCTGTGTATTGTGCCTTGACATAATCCCTCTAAAGGGTAAGCCCCTCCCTGTTCTAAGAAAACTGCTTTTAAGTAATCTATTCAAAGAATGTAAAAAAAAAAAAGAAAAAAAAGAAAAAGGTGTCAGCCATCAATTTGTGTTTTCCCAAAAATGTTTCGCAAGAGTTGCAAGGTCTAAAGTTGTGTGAAACAACAACAAAGTGAATGGCCTGGTTACTGAAACAAGGGAAATAAAGATCATCCTCTGTCCTGACCCAGCTCTACGACTTCTTGGAAACCTCATTCAAAAAGACAATCTAAAGAATGAACAAGGATTAGACAACTTTCTAAGAAAGACACGTAACAGGTTTAACATGCATAATTCAAGGAAGTATGATTGAAATGGGTGTGTGCATCTGTGTGTTTATTGCATGAGTCACCGGTCACCTTACTGTATTCAGATATTTGTACTAGCTAATTTCCATGGCTTAGTGGGCATCCATGCATAAACAGGCTATCTACTTTATTTACTTTACCACTGTGGTAAAATATGATACTATGTCCACATGTTGTTTATGGCAAGTTGGGTGTGTGACTGCATACCCTGACCTGGTTTGGATTGGTATTCTAACGTTGTATTTACATGCAGGGTGTGTTGCCAGCCACGATACCAACGGTAGTGCAAAGTGTCATCGATCAGACAGCTTTAACTAAGCTAATACAAAGAGCTAATACCATTGCAGACTTAGTATTTGTGTGTGGAACAATGGACTTAAAAGCACACTGAGAGACAAAGGGAATGGTGCATTATGCATAATGCATAATGTTTTGGACAAACCCATTAACAATACCTGATGCTATAGAATTACTGTCTCTCTGTGTATGCGGAAGCAACAAGCACACACCTGACTTGCACCCGCACCACTCCCCATATTAGTTGTTATAAAGTCGATATATCATTTGTCATACTTCATACTTTTTTTCATGATAAAACAAGATCTTATATTTGACAAAGTGGCATTGTGTTCACTAAATATTATGTTTAAAAAAGACTGCATGCTACACCACAAAAGGGATCGTTGTAGACTTGTTTTTTTTTGTTTTCACCCTTGGCAGCAACGTGCTTTCCTTTTATTTCCCCGGGATTTATAGAACGAGGCTGCTGGAGCGTAAGAAACTGTATACTGTAAACTGTAAACTGTTAACTTTAAACTGTAAAATGCTATGGCCTTAAAATCATTGTGAAAAAATGTAAAGCCATATCACATCACTAGACTAGATTACAATGCTTCAAAGAAAACATCCATTGGTCGAGAGTTTGTAAATTATATATTTGCAAGTTTGGAATAAATGCCGATAAAGAGAATACAAAACAAACACACTTTGATTATAATAAACCAAGAAGAATGTGAATGTGTCTATACATTTATGTACACAAGGGTATTGTATTAAGACATAAAGTGACTCTTTTAAAACGCTTAGCTCAACCACAAAAAAAAGCTTGAAACAGAATAGCTTTTTTCTTCTGCATGTATATGAAAACATGAAACAATGCAATAGCATTCGAAGTAGTATAATAATTGTGTGTGTGTGTGTCTAAATTAAGGGAATGAGATAGTTGATATGTCAATAAAAAAATACCACTCCTTGCTCGAAAAGCCGTTACAATGGAGAATGGCGGTAAACTACAAAGCCCTAGCAGTCCACTGTGCCAACATCCTATGACTAGTGCTGCCACTTCCAAGGCCTGGGCAGGGTGACGTGAGTTTGCCAAGTAAGTGACAAAAATAAAAAATACCGGTTGTGTTGGTTGAATACTGAAAATTAAAAGTGTAGGGTAAAGTATTTATGAGCACCACTAATCTACTGTACATAATATAACACAATATTAAGTAAAAAAAAACACATGTAAGTCTGCTGAGACTGTGGACGGTCTCATTTGACCTCTCTCTTAGTAATTCAGTAAAACTAAAAAAAAAAAAAAATATGTATGCAAGTGGAGGTTAAAAAGCATATGGTCCCAATAAAAAAAATAATTGTGTCCCTGAGTGAGTGTATACCTATGCAAACGTGCGTGTGTGTTCATGTAAATGTATATTATAGTATAGTTATGTGTGTTTGAGTGCACGTGTCTGGGTTTGACAGAGAGGGACAGAGAGAGAGAGAGAGAGAGAGAGAGAGAGAGAGAGAGAGAGAGAGAGAGAGAGAGAGAGAGAGAGAGAGAGAGAGAGAGAGAGAGATTGTGCATGGCTTCTCTAGATGGTCTCAACATAATTGGCAGGGAAGAGTCCTTGGCGGCCATCTTTGCTGCATCCCCTCCACCAGGCCTTGTCCACGGTCTCCACATCACTGATGATGTCGCCAGGTTCAAATGAGATCTCTGATTCGTCCTCTGGGGAAAACACACAGTGGATTACTATTGTTTCCTAACTGACGTTCGGTTGAACTAACTCCTACAGTAATTCCTGTTACCTGCTTGATAGTCATAGAGTGCACGCACGCACAGCTGTCTTTCTGGTAGAACCTGAAAGACACAGAGAGCGACAACAAGTTATAACTTGAACCCTTTGTCAAACAATGCACACTTACTGAGATTGAAATCTCTTCCCCATGCAAGCATGATGGCCCTTTAGATGTGTCACTTGAGAAAATAATTCTCAGAATGTTGGTATGAAGGTTTTTGTCATGTGCAAAGTTTTTCCAATAGGAGCCATACAATGTCCTGTTCTGTCACAAGAGAATTCTTGAACCATTTGACACTCTATGATCTACGTTTTTGTAGTCGGCGACTTTGGGTGGCTAATATAGTTACCTCTTTGCCATTCTCACTTTGGTCCTCTTGCTCATATTCGATGATGCAATCCTCCACTTCGGAGTGCATGTGACAGCTACCAGCTAACTCAGGGGGGCTGCTGCCTGTGTCAGACAGACTCATGGATCTTTCTGTAAAGAAAAGGCACAAACATACACATTATTAATGTATTAGTATGTATTAGGGGTGCGCAGAGATAGCCGGATTTGGAATTATATTATCCATACTCAGATTACTATTCAGCAAATCACCAGACGTGGGCGGGGTTGACATTAAATGTTACTAAAGGCCTGAATCTGGATTAGTAGATTAAATGATGCGTGTAAAAGTGCTTTACACAATTTAGCCAAAGGTATGGTTTATAATGAAACATGTTTTCTTGTAAACTATACTGTTTGAACCATACCACACTGAAAAAAGTGAAACGACTGTGTCATTGATCTAAAGTAAATTTTTACATTGGTCCAATTCAAAATCATGATTACTGGTTGTAACCTATATTTTTTTACGTTGGCTTAAAGCAAATAACACTCCCCGCAGAACAACTTGAATCACTACTTTAACCGAAATCGTTTTTTCACTTCAAACCAGAAGTTTTCATTTCAGATGACCACATGACGTGCGATCGGTCACGTGACTCGCTTCCGTCCCTGTCAAGTTTGGATAGTCGGAGCACTGGCAGAAGGTGAAAGGACAGCGACATTTATCTAAAGTGCATTTTTACATTGGTGACCACTTTACAGATGACCACGTGACATAGCAACATGTCACA
Source organism: Galaxias olidus (assembly GCA_026901105.3). Classification (NCBI taxonomy): domain Eukaryota; kingdom Metazoa; phylum Chordata; class Actinopteri; order Galaxiiformes; family Galaxiidae; genus Galaxias; species Galaxias olidus. The sequence goes on along the minus strand of JAPMUY010000305.1, from coordinate 127,637 downwards.
TGACTCACGTTCGTACCTGTCGGCTTTGTTGTCTGTGTTTACCTCGCTTCGAAAGTGAAGTTTGCCTGTTGTCCAAAAAAATATCTTTTAAACAAGGTAAGAGTTCGAAATTGTGTTGTCTTAAGGGGAGTGTATGTTTTTTAATGCACGTTTATGGTTATTGGCAGGATAAACAGAGGTCTGCTTTACGAACTTTTGCGCACGTTAGCCAACGCCAGCTGAACCAGGTTGTTTACATTGATTCCTCATGCAAAGTGTGGCTGTGTTATTGTGATGTATAGGCCTACTTACTAATGTGTTTGTAAATATAATTTCAAGAATTTCAGTTGAATTATTAATGTAGTGAAAAGTGCATTATGCAATGTGACTTAAATAACTTCAAAACAAATATCAAGAAGTTATCCACCCAATGTAATGTAAGTTAAATTGACCATATAACTATAAAAACATTAAATTGGAAGTAATGTGCACTCTTTTCTACGAATCTGCCCTTAACCTTTAATCGCTCCTGATCTAATTAAATTCTGATAAAATAGCCAGATGATTTATAGTATGTGATACAGCTGGGTAATAGACTAACAGCACATTTTTTAGCTTTTGCTAAAAAGTTATGAAAATTAAGGTGAAAAAACAATGCACCAGCCAACCACCTAATTAAACTTAAGATAACATAAGGCCTTAATAGTAGGACTTACACACATACTGGGCATTTTCTAAAGTTAAAATGTAATAGGAATTGTTGAATTTTTTTATCGGAATTGTGACCCAATGAATTTGTGAATATGGATTAGATGTAAATTGTGGCCAAACTTGTACTACAACTAATACTACTGGTTTCATTGTCGTTTTTTCTAGAAAGGACTGACAAGACGAAAATACCAGTGAAGTTGTGAGTGCATCTGAATGCTGATGACACCAGGAAGCTAATGACTGATAATGAGCTAAACCGATGATTGCAGCCAAGGATTTTATCTCACAGTCAGTGATGATTTAGGGTCAATGTCTCCTCAATCAGACGACAGAACACCTGTCCACACCATCCAGCTGTCTCTACAAGAATTCAGATGTGGCCAAGAGAGTTTCCGATACCAACATTATCCTATGACACTGAACTGCTGTTAGAAAAGGGAAATGCGATGTCTGGGTCAAACATGACAACGTTGACACAGAGTCAAAGTCAGATATTCTGGGAAAGGTATCCAAAGAGATATTCAAGTACAAAGCCTACCCAACAGATGCTGACTTCAGTGATGTTGCCGAAGCACTAATCAAGGAGCATCCATGCCTCTGTAAACTTGATTCGTACAATGGTTGCTACGGGTTTAAACAGCGGCTGAAGACAGAAATGGGCAAGTACTTAACTCAGCTTATGGGCATTGGGTGTTGTAAATTACTTGCATATTCACTTCAGTCCAAATCTCCAGAGGATGCATTGCCAGACAAAAAGGTAAACTTAGGAGAGGAGAGGCCAATCATATGCCCTGACATTCTGGACAGACCACAGAAACATTTGAAGTCTTCGATGGTCTGCAGAAAATGTTCATGGGGATAGAACTAAAGAAAGTGACACACAGTCTGAGTGTGCAGTCTGTCAAGTTCTAAATATTGGATTCATCAAAGAAATACATGTGGATTGTGGTTGCCAAATTTGGGCATACTAGCAAATGTTCAGGCCTGAGCTATTGTTCAGATGTGAGGGAAGGATCAGAGTGACACTGAGGCTAGAGTTTTGTGTCTTAGCCATACCATGAAATGATGTGTTCGTGTCCTATGTGTGTTTCCTTACTGAAAGGTAACGTGTTCCCCCTTGACCAATGGGATGATTTGTTTAGCTTAGACTAATATACAAATTTCAACCTTGTCAATGATTCAGAATTTGCTATGTTCTTAGACTGAACTGACCGTAGACATTTCTCTATGTACAGACATTTCACTTCTGTACTCATCCATAAAATTGTACTTGATCATTGTCCAGTTTCTCCCTCTGTTTAATTCGTTATTTTCTGTCATAGATTGAAATGATCTATTACAGAACGTTTTTGTTTCTGTTTTCTAGCTTGTATTCAAATACATTCCTTGTTAATGGAAGTGGTCATTGCTCAATTTAAATAAGACGAAGAAACAGACTTTTTTAAAACTTCCCATAATTCCTGATTTTTCTGTGAAAAATAATGTCTATGGTGTAGAAATTGCGGCTCTGATATCACTACAGCAATTGTGAATGATGCTGTACAAACCAATGTTTTTTATTGTATCTGAAGCTAATTCAAATTTTTTGTTTGTTTGTTTATTTTGTTCAAATTTAAGTTGTAAAGTGTATTTTATTATTTTGACCTAATTAACGTTTTGGCTTATGACTAAAGTCTATTAAAAGAAATCTATTGATTAACGTATAAATAATTAATGTATGGCTAATTGACTTGCTTGTAACAACATTTGTGTTGAAGGTTCAAAAGTATTTATTTTGCCAGACATAAGGTTTCAACCAACTCATAAATACACTGTCAAAAAATAAACAATTAAGTTGCAACAAAGTAAAAAGGATCTGGTGTATGGTCTCTTTGCTTTGTATGACTGCAAGTTTTTGTCTTTGACTGAATCAATATGGATTGACATCAAATCAAGATTTATGGTTTCAACCAACTCATGAATGCACTTTGAGGAAAAACTAAACAATTAAGTTGCAACAAAGTAAAAATAAATGGTATGATCTTTAGAATTAATGCTCTCTTTATGTTGTGTGAATATACATTTCTGTCTTTGGCCAATTCAATATTTTGATTGACATCAAATCAAGATTCATGGTGTCAACCAACTTATGAATATACTTTGAGAAAAACTAAACAATTAAGTTGCAACAAAGTAAAAATAAAAGGTATGATCTTTAGAATGAATGCTCTCTTTATGTTGTGTGAATGTGCATTTCTGACTTTGGCCAAATCAATATTTTGATTGACATCAAATCAAGATTCATGGTGTCAACCAAATCATGAAAATACTTTGAGAAAAACTCACAAAAGTGCTTGTAACAAATTAGAGCAAATTTTAAGTTGGTTCAAAGTGCCATTTTTTTCAGTGCACACACCCCCAACTGAGGAGACCTAGCAATCTACAAACTTACCTTGCTTTCATTTTGTGTTAATCAGATGATATACTGTATTTGTGTGTGTGGCTTTTTATAAAACTACATAAATATACACATAAAAATGACTTATCTTTGGCATATGTCAATTTGTCTAACTCATGGAGCGTCAGCAAAAGTTCAGCCAGACAACTCGAAGTCTGTGCGCTGTTGACGTAGCCGTCATGCAGCGCGTTGCACACACACTAATCACTAACACACCTGTTCACAATCAAATATCAGCTCATGAGGGAGGGGGGTATTTATATGGCCTGTTGTCAAAGCTAGTTTCACACATTTCCAATAATGCTACCCTCTCATTACAGGCTGCTACTGTCTTAATGGAGACATGAGTGCCTTTCAGATTACTCAAAAACTATAGTTACGAACTTTATTAATTTCCTTTTTCTTGCAACTGTATGTGCTTGTTGGATGAGGTGATAAGAAATGCTCCCACCCCCACCCCAACTGCCACCTGGGTCTGCCAACAAGTTTTGCTAATGTGGTAAACACGAGGTACGTGTGCTCCCTGCCTCAGGATGTTGTCCCGGATATGTACAGCATGGAGCTTCAATATGTAGCAGACCCAACCATGCCAAAACTCATGCATATGCATACTTAATAAATGTTTAAAGAAGGAGAATTTGTCTGACTGAAATATTTTATTCTGAAGTATGAACTGACCTGCACCAATAATATTGAATGGGAACAACACAAAAATAACACAAATGCCAAAGCTACTCCCAAATGTTAAACCAACATCATTTTATTGTAAACGATGCACTTCCTTAGAGGTGACAAATAGATTAATTAAACCGGCAATAAAGAATTGGTCTGCAAACACTGGGCCGACTAGTTCACACATTCTTCACCTCGCTCTTGAAAGTCACATAGTACACGCATGTAAAATAGGTTTTAACTTGTGGTTTGAAATGTTGTCACTAGCTATTTAAGCATAAGTATATAATAATATAAGCATTTGCAGGAAAAAAAAAGATGAGAAAATGTATAATTTACTACTTTCCGATCCGATTCGGAAACTATCTGTTTAAAAAGCACTATTTGGGTGTTCCCGAATAATGTATTCAGATTCGGGCACACTCCTAATAATTATGTAATATCTTATGCAATGTAGGAAAGGGAGGGGCACGCACCTGTGCCATTATGGTCAAGCAGGTCCTCTCCATTTGTCAATCCATTGGTTGCTCTGATAACTACATCTTGAGTGATTTGCTGTGGAATAACCTCCTTAAGATCTGTTATAATAAATAATGTGTAATAGTATAGTTTTTATTATTTAACAGAAACAGTAAATAATTGAAAACGAGTAAACATACTGTGTCCTGTGGTATGTACCTTTGACAGAGGGCTCCTCCTCATCCTCTGAGAGCTCGGCTGACAGCTTAGCCGGAGTCATAGCGGAATTTAATTGGTCCCTCGCCTGTCTACCTAACTCTGCCCCTCCTCCCTCTCGTACTGCTGCCAGAGGCTCCTCCCCTAAGATGTTAGGTTTCTTTGCTGGCTCCTCCCCCATCACCATTGCAGTTTGGTTCGGCTGAGTTAAGACCACATAGGACTCTGGTTTGGCCTTGTCTGCCTCTTCCTCCTCCTCCTCCTCTTCCTCCTCCTCCTCCTCCTCCTCCTCATTCTCCTCCTCCACCAGCACAGCCTGGGCTGGGTATCCAGCCTCCAGACCCAGCTCAGTGTGCACGAAGGTGGCCTTGTATTGTTCTGGGGAGAGGGAAGTCAGCAACACACAATGTTCTTGCTCGTACAGTATCACATTGAAACAACATAAAGGGTCTTTTCATCACTTGTCCTTTGTAGGCTGAGAACACAGTCAGCTAAAAGTTGGTCCTACCTGTAGTATGCGACACGGTATCTGGTGTGGTCTCCAGGGACACCGGGCAGGTGGTAGACAGCTCAGGCTGGAGCTGGGTTTGGCTCTCTCGGGGATGGGGTGCCAGAGCTGGGGCCCGTGCCTGGCCCTGGAGAGGGCTGTCCGGGGGAGTTGGAGGCATGGCTTGGGGAGGACGGTCTGGGGGAGACCTGGGTGACAGGGAGGATAGGAAACCCGGGGAGGCAGGGGGGGCCGAGGGCTGGGGAGACGGGGCGCCTTTGGCCCGGGAACTAGAGCCAGCCAACGGAAGAGTAGGCAGGGCGGACACTGGAGGTGGGGTGGGCCTGAGGGGGGACGTGGGAGGGGACATTATGGGGGCTTTGGGCCTCACAGGGTAGGTGAACGGATGGAAGGTGGAGCTGGCAGGAGATATGGGACGGAGCAGCGGAGATGGGGGGGCTCGGAAGAAGGGGGAGACCAGGGTGGGGCTGCGGGGGGAGGTGGGGCCGTCCGACCTCCCAAAGGTGTACCCTGAGTCGGTGAGGCTGCGCTGGTACCTTCTAAGTGGAGGTTTGCCTGGACAAAAAGAGGAGCGAGGGATGAACAGAAAGGAGAGAATAGAAAACAGCGTGCTCTCTTTGTTCATTTGAACACATTGGAAACAAATGTCTGCACCCCCCTCCCTCATCCCCTCACACAAGCAACAGTTGGTTAGGCAAAGTTGTATTTTATTTTAAGGTCGTTTAATCAGACAGCTAATCTTAGGTGGTTTGGGTGCAACTAGTCTGGTGTGGCCATCCCTCGTTCTTTCAAACTCAAATGGAGGTCTGGAGTTTCATTATCTTCTCTTGGCCTCTGAATCTAGAAGACACGCTATTTAACTGGCACTAGTAAATGTCACTTACTCTTTTGGCTATGGGCAAAACCCTTCCAAATTCAGATACAAGCTCGTCCTTGTTTGTGCATGTCTATTTTCGTAAATGTTTTAGTCTGTCTTTGAAGCTCCGCCCATTTCGATACTTTATTGGTTATTTTTTAATCGTAACAAGTTGCTAGTCCCCGCCTCGTTTATACAGACTTTGACGGTCAATCTTACCCAGACTTACGAACCAATGTGTAGAAAGCTGGAACCAATGCTAGGGTACAACTAACAATATTTGGACATGGTTTGCATATTTTGTAACACTCTCAGTCACTCCTAAAATATACAGGAGTCATTTGTAGACTATTTCAGCCAACCGCCAATTATACTAAACAATTACGTGGTGTTTTACATACAACTTGAAATTCTTGCATTGCACACCCACACACACTGCTCACTTGAGAACACACACACAAACACCTGCATACCTGAGCGCACACACAAGAAACACCCACACACACACGCGTACACACACACGCGCACACACAGAGCCCCAGCCTACCGGAGCATGGTGAGTTGGGGCTGCTGGGGCTTTGAGACGAGTTGGAGGAAAGCTGTCTGAAGAACTCCCTGGGGTTGATGGAGCGCTGGGACACCAGCGCCGCTGCCTCCTGCAGGTCACAACGGGACACGACACCCAAGCGTCACTCAATAGCGCCGCGGCAGCACTTTGCATTAAGCCAGACGCCACCTTTGTACATGATTACTCCCCCCCCCCCCCCCCCCCCCCCCCCCCTATACGGGTGGGTCGCTAACGAGCGCTCACCGCTGCTTTTTCAATCGACTCGCTGTGTCGGAGCCGGGCCCTCATATCCTCCTCGTGTTCTCGCTGCTGCGTCTCCTGTCAATCAAGGGGGGAACTAGGTCACACATCTCCTCCACGCGCTACCCACGCACAAACACGGAGCAGAGTCACTACCGCTCTTACCCATCTGGCTTTCTCCTGCTTTCGCATCCCCTCCTCCAGCTCCGCCTGCCTCCTCCTGGGGGAGATAACGACACACGGGGCACCATTAGTGATCTCTGCCGTCGCTCACGCCGCCCTCACAGGTTTAGGTGCGGGGGGGGGGGGGGGGGGGGGGGACGAGGGGTTATCTCATCACGTAAAGACGACGACATGGAAGGTAGAGGGCATCCTCGTGTTTATGGGTGTGTGTGTGTGTGTGTGTCTGTGTTTGTGTGTGTGTGTGTGTGTGTGTGCCTGTCTTCGTGGGCCAACCTCTGCTCCTCGATCCATTGTAGTTTCTCGTCCATCTTCCTCTCTCGCTCCTCGGCCTCGCTGCGCTCCTTTGTCACCCTCTCCCGCTCCAGGCGCCGCCTCTCCTCGGCCGCTCTCCTCCTCTCCTCCTCCTTCCTCTGCTCCTCCTCGCGCTGTGACACAAAAAAGGGCCGACGCCATGACACACGCGTCCGCCACGGTACGAGCCGACATCTTATCGTGAAGCCGGGCTCCCTCGCTGAACCCCAGGGGAGTCCGGCTGGTTCTATAGTGTGACTGTGTGTACCTCTGCCCGGGCCCAGAAGGAGTCTCTGTTAATCCGCCTCATCTCCAGCGCCGCGTTCGTCTTCCTGTAGTTCGTGCCCTGCGTACACACATGGTGGTGTTCAAGAAACTAACTGCAAAAAAACAAAACACAATCTAGAAATTCATAAAACTAGGCGTTTACTATAGCAGTAAAAACATAGAATGAGTATTTGTGAGGTCTCTACGCCACCACGGGCAGCGTAGCATTGTAACAGTGTATATGTAATAGGACACGTTCCGGTCATTACTTGCATGCTACGCAGTGTGGGAATCACTATTATATACCACTATTAAATCGATTCTATGTCCATAAGCACAGATAAGATCCTAACTAGACTGATGGATCTGCGTGAGAATACGTCTCTGTCTCCATCTAGTGGGCAAACACGGAACAACGAGAAAGAGGGCCTACCACTGTCTCTTCCTTGTCCACAGACCTGGAGCTCCTCCTAGATCTCTCTGCTGGGGGTTGAACCTTGCCGAGCTCGGCGCTGATCTTCTCCTCCGTCACATCCTCTGTTGTCTCTGCACCGAGAAACACTTGAGCCTCCTGAGAGAGAGAGAGAGAGAGAGAGAGAGAGAGAGAGAGAGAGAGAGAGAGAGAGAGAGAGAGAGAGAGAGAGAGAGAGACAGAGTGAGAGTGAGAGAGAGAGAGAGAGAGAGAGATCACGGAGAGAGATCACGGAGAGCGACACGGAGAAAACATTTTAGACACTTCGCAGAAATGTGTGCGGCTTCTCGGAGCACCAGGAAGTGAGTGCCCCGTGGTTGGGAACGGCCTGATGACAGATAAAGAGACGACAGAGACGAGAGATATACAATCCCCTTACGTACGGGAGGAAGCACCCAGACGCCCCCCCCTAACCCCACGCACACGTACGACGGCCCTCCACGGCGGATTCTTCCCAGCACTTTCCACTGGGATGGCCTCGTGCCGGCACGGCTGAGCAACAGCTCCAGTGGAGAGGGCCGAGAGGGAGCCGAAATGATTTCCTGGCCTCGGCCGCAGTAGGACAGGAATGCTTTGGTTTGGACGAGACAGATAGGGGGGGGCGGGGGTGGGGGGGAAGTATTTCACGGTCGACCCTCGCTCCGGGAATATTTAACAATTCCAACCGTGACAAACAAGAGGCTTGCCTCAACGCAGAACAGAACACAGTGTTCCACAGCTTTTCTGTCGGATAGACACCCGCTGAATACAGTACCACCCCGACTGTGTGCGCGTGTGTGTCTGTGTGTGTGTGTGTGTGTGTGTGTGTGGGTGTGTGAGTGTGTGGGTGTAAGTGTTTTTGGTATAATCCATGAGATTGGTCTACAGAGGGAGAATGTACTACAGCGAGTCAAGGTAGTGCGCCCCGCCGGGTCTCAAAAGCTTGTCAGGAAACCGCAACTTTGCAGACAATTACCCTCCCCGCCATGGCAACCATCAGGCCGCCACTTACAGTGCATCCCCGAGTCGGGCTCCCAGGTCTTTCTCTGTTTTGCGCCGTTTGGTGTATTTCAAATCAAAATCTACATCAGGGAAATACCTATCGTAGTGAGCGGTCCATTAATCTTCGAGATAAAATCATCCCACCTGCCACTTTTCTTGCTTTTTCTCACACGCATTAAGCTAGGCGGGGGAGTGGGGGAGGGGGTACGGAGGGAGGGAAAGAGGAGGAGTAGAGGGGAGGGAGCCCGACAGATTAGAGGGTGTCAGTGTTGATGGAAAAGGTGCAAATCGGCTTCTCTGACTCCGCTAACCGCGTGCCGTCACCTCTCGGCTCACAGCTCTCCGTGCGGGGAGTCTCGCCTCAGGCCGCGACGTTCCAACCGGCGTGGCACTGCCGACGTCCCAAACGCGTTGCTCCCGTTCCGTCATCCACCGTTCCCTTTTCACACGGGCATATGAATAAACATGGAGGCAGAGTGAGGCACCGCAAAGACACAGGAGGAGGAACGGGGCGTCGGGACTCGCTCGCAAAGCTCCCTCTGCCAGCCGGGACTTGCAGGAGAACGACGTCGCTGGGAAGGGGGGGGAAGGCCGGGAACGGGAGCGCCGTGGGGCACAGTCACATGGAAATGAATCAGAGATGAAGAAACTCTTTTTTGTTCCTCTATTGTTTCTCAAAGTGACTTGACCGAGACATGAGGGCACGGTCACCTCCAAAAACCAATCAGAAAGGCACGAGGAGTACCGAGTCACACAGTCACACATTCAACAGCAATTCATCACAACTTTGGATTAGGCCGGAGCCAAGTGCGGCAAAACAATATCAGACAACAGGCGAGGTTTGTTTAGCAGTATAGCCTGAAGTGACTCAGGTCAAGACACGTGAATAAAGGAACCAAGGCCAGGGGTAAAGTCACGCCGTAACCCGACTCAAACAACATAGGTAGAAAGTAGAGACGGTTATCAAATCTGTTTCGGTGCGCCGGGTTACCAGCCCCTGGCAAAGAGGAGGGACGGGAGAGCCCCTCTCGATTCATCCTGGACGACCTCCGGAGGATTGAAAGGCACAGACCACTTTTAGAAGACCGCTACAGCTCGCGTGAAACGGGACCACGCGGCCCGGCAGTGGAACCTCTAAGCCCGTGGGGTTCAGAGGGGCGTGGAACAGGGCAGACTCTCACACGTAGAAACGCCACGGGCAAAACGTGAACCACGCGCATGCGGTATGCGTGACATCAGAGGAGAGGAACGCTGAGCGACCAAACAGGGCCGACCTAGCCCAAACTCTCTCTCCACC
>JAPMUY010000305.1:72500-112500 GCA_026901105.3 Galaxias olidus | reverse complement strand
TACTCAAATTTGGGGAAATGTTGAGTACCCGAGAGAGGTTACTAGACGCTGCTTCACGCCCCAAAATGCAATTCGGCAACTTCCTTCTAGCTTTGACAGCATTCCAAAAACGCCGGGGTTTTGGTCACATGTTCCAGTTGAGTATACTAACAATATAATCGAATATTTGTAAAAAAAAAAAGTTGTATTCTAGATTTCGGGTTGAGTACTCAGTATACAGTATGTACTCATTGAGTATGTAGTAGATAGTATTTAAGTAGGCGATTCCAAACACAGACTATGAGTACCATCTGACAGACAAAATGGCTGTCTAACCTGTCACAGCCTGAATCACTCCAGGATTATTGACAAACAATTAGCTCTCTGTACGCGTGTGCGCCCAGAGAATGAAAATTGTGCTTCTGTTAGCGTCTGCGTGTGGTTGTTCAGTGTGTTAACACAGTAGCAACACGTTGCCCGCTGTCGTGCTTGAATCAGCGCATGGCTCAGGCCCATGGCTCCACAAGACAGCCACCATACTTAAACTCCCACTTAAGGCTTGTTAGGACAGTCGACAAAGCACGTGTGGAATGTCTCTGTTAGGTTCCAGGTAGGTTTCATGTCCGCCGGCCCCTTCACCTCCTTCTCTCAGGATTAGCCTAACCAGCGTATCCATCTCGGATGGATCCTCAAGGTATTCCTAAAGGTCAAAGGGCATACACCAGGAGCGGTCAGGTTCAAAGGTCAAAGCCAGAGATGCCAAGGGACTCATAATCACATGCACCGATTCTCCGCCCCTGAAGAAAAACTGTGATCCCTTTGTTCTATCAAAGTTCGTTTGGACTAAGTCACTGTTTTCTTTACAGACTTTCCCTCTCCAGGAAAATAAAGGCATCACTTCTGAGCGTTAGGCTTTAGCTTCATCAGGAAGAGGAAGCAAGGTAGAGGGGAGAGCAGACCAGAGATCAGTGTCTGAAGGGACAGCACGCTGCAGTGAGAGGCAGCCGGCCAGGGTAGAGCGCAGAGCAGACCAGAGATCAGTGTCTGAAGGGACAGCACACTGCAGTGAAGGGCAGCCGGTTCTCCCCTCTCTCCTCACACATGTGGCTTTTCCTGAGAGCACGGCAGGCTGATGAGAAAAACACAACCAGGGCCTCACAGCAGCCCAGCGCCAAGAGCAGCCAGCTATGAGCTAAGCTCCGTGAGACGGAGGGAGGGAGAGAGGAGTGAGGGGGGGGAAGAGAGGGGGAGAAAGAGAAAAAAAAGATAACAAGAGGAAGGAGAAGTCTGAGAAAATGGGGAGTATGAAAATAAGGGAGTGCTCAAGGGTAGGTCTACAGAAGTGGAGAGAGAGAGAGAGAGAGAGAGAGAGAGAGAGATGGAGGGAGGGAGGATGTAAAGAGGGAAGGGACGAACAAATAAATCAATGAGGTCATGGCTGGGAAGACTGCCCGGGACCTTCATTTCTGAAAGCAATTAACAAAGAGAATGAAATCAGTGCATCGTTACTGCAGCCAACAAAACGTATGGTGGCGTGGTCATGAACACATGAGTCTGCCTTCATGTTAAAAATATATACCCACCGTTCGCAGACAAGAATGCTAAACCCCCAACCCGCGCCCCAAACACACACTGGCTGTGTGAGCCAGGAACACGACCAATTGTTTACTTTTGCCTGTAGACGAGGCTGTGGCACCTCCAAACACGCATAACTCCACCGTTTCAAAGACGAACACGACATGGGCAGCTGGTGCAGCACAGACGATGACTACAATTTGTCTCCTTTGGACGACTCCCCCCTTCTCCTTGCCAGCACCGTCAGCCATTTTGGATCGTTGAGATAGCACAGCACTCCCCACAAAGCTTTCTCTCTCTGTCCTGAAGGTCTAAACATACTTTGGAAGTGATAATCTTTGGCACAGCTCTCCTCCAGTGGATGTTGCACGGTGATTATAACAGTTTACATTTGCTCCCGCTCGCGCTGGCGAGCTACCCTGACGTATAATGTACACAGCCCCGATATCCCATCCTGCTCTTTTCCTTTTAAAATCCTCCAGCTCTCTTCTCTTTTTCCACACACACACTTGCGAGTGGCACCTCTTTCATCTTGCTCTAACTTTTTTCTTTTCAAACCCCATTAGCACGGCCGACCATCTTTTCATCCCTCGTTTCTACAACCCTGTATGGAGCAAACTCTTTCGCTTTCTCTCGTCCACAGTGTGAATGTTAGAGATGCCACTTATCGCCCTCTCCTGTAATAGAATGTCATAGTGACAGGATGTGGAGGCCAACAGTTCCATAAAGAGAGAGAGATATGGGACAGGATCCAGGTGGGAGTTTGAATACACAGAATATAGTGCTGATAAAGTTGCTGGAAAAAAGGCCCTCAGTGGCATATTGAGTGAAGCCTGTTTGTTGCCAAAGCGTTTTTGTATTCTCTAGCTCGAGGGTTTTTGTACTCCCTGGGAGGGGACCTGCTCTAGCTCATCCTTCAGAGCTAAGAAAAGGCAGTATGTCTACGTTTGGTAAATAAGATACTGTTGTGTGTCTCTCCATCTCTCTCACTCTCTTCCTTCCTGTAGCTCTTCTACACAGAGCCATTTTGTTTTGTTCCCGTACTATATGTTCACACTGCCCCCCTTCTTTTGACTCTGTCCCACTCCCTCATTCTAATCTTCTTTACTTAGGGTAGTAGACCTTGCCACCAGAAACTCCCTTCAGCCCAACCATCCATCTGTCTGTCCGTCCGTCCGTCCGTCTGTATACTGGAGAGGCCAGCCCAGAGACATAGTTGGAGCACAGCGCTCATTTCCTTTCACCAAACATGGACAAAACATGCCCGCGCAGACGACCCCTAGCCGCCATGCAGCATTCCTCCCCCCTGTCTGGACCGGGGCACACAGCACTGCCGGTCACCAGAGACGTGGTCTGCAGAGTCTAGACCGGCCCGCAAGACCGCACACTCTTCATGAACGACTGACCTGTCCGGTATAGGTGTTCAAACCACAGACACGCTCAAGCGACGGCGAGGTGTTCACGACGTACACCGTGTGGAATGGAGAGCCGATCATCATTTTGACTCTACTTCGAGTTACAGCGTGTGTGCGTCACGTTTTTCCAACGAAAGTCATTGTTTACTTTGGGCCAACAGCGCTTCACGCTGATTACGTTGGAATTTGCCAAAATGCGTTTAGTTCTTTCCGGCACATTCCTGATATCTCCAACCGAAGGCGTTCTCTGCCCAGCTCCACAGGTATCTGTGGGCGATGAGAGGTGGACGTGTCGGGCCCAGGCCGGCCTGCTGAACCATAGTGTTTACAGGTCAACCTCTCTGGGCTCATTAAAACTCTATGGGAGAGAGGGCCTGGGTGTCCAGCACTGGGGCCGTTGACACTGGACAGGGCGACAGTGGGGATGGGGGGGGGGGGTAACAACGAGAGAGAAAGAAGAGAGAAACGTGCAAAAAAAATTCTCCGCATACCCTCAGGCTCCGAAGAAACATAGAGGGAATGGGTGAATAAACAGCAAAGACGCAGAGGTCGGGAGGACCAACGAAGGCAGAAAGCGGGGGGGGGGGGGTCTACTCATATCTCAACATGATCCGCCCGGTGGCTTGCAGACAGACAGTAAACTAGGGAGACAGTAATCCCAGCCACCCCAGGGTCACAGCAGCGGGCCCCAGAAGAGAGCTGGTCAGCTGGGGGATTGAGGTGCGAGACGTGGGGTAGGGGGCTAGAAGGTCTTATAATGGAACTGTGCGTAAAGGAGCTCTGGAGCCGGCCAGACCCCCTTCAGGCTTGCAGACGGTGCGTTTCACTCAACTGTAATTTACCTTTGGATTTGTTACTGGAAAATGAATTCCCTGTGTTTGATACAGTAAAATCCAATCTGACTTTTGAATGTTGCGCAGATCACGTCCAATTATCCGACACCGCACGAAAATGGATTCGACGTCGATATCTGTGTAAAGTTAATCCAGCATTTAAGGTTCAGTTTCATTATCTAAGTGAATCTTAGCGTGCGTTATCTTCCATCAGCGGTTAGGACTAGGGGCTAATCCTAATCCAGCCATCTTCTAATGAGCTAAATCCTGCTATTCTAAGGCTGGCCAGTTGAAGCCCAGTCAGGCCACCAGCCAAAGGGAAGCCCAGGGCTGAGCCAGTGGAGGGCTGTGTGGTGGTGCCAGGCACACTAGCCTTGACCCACTGGCAAGTCAGTGCCAAGGTCCTATTATCTGACTTCGCACAGGCCAAACATCCTGTCAGGATGTTGTGTTATGCACACGCACACACACACACACACACACACACACACACACACACACGCACCGCCGTTCCAATCAACATGACCCTATCCAGTGAGCCAGCACCTACAGTGCAATGAATGAGTCAGCCATTGGTCCCGTTCCACTGATAAAACGGTGCACAGTGAGTTGAAACGGCCACGCGACGTGTTGAAGACTGCAGCAGCTCCCTCTGCTCTACAGAGCGGCTGTAGAAAGCTGTGGTGTAACTGTACCGTACGCTACAGGAGCACACCCTGGGTACTGTATGCAGCTGGAGCAGGGCCTGTCTGGGGGAGAGGGGGCCTAGGATTCCCCTGGGCGGCTAGTACAGACGAGTGGAGCGATTCTGGGCTATTTTTGGGAGAGGAAGGAGGGAGGGATGGGAGAAATGAGAGGGGCTCCGTCGGGGTAGAGAGGGGGGGGGTAACAAAGACCAAGGACAAACGGACCGGAGGAGTGAGAGGGGGGGGAAACAGAAAAAGTCCTGGTTCCTTACAGTGCTACGGAAAAGTTTGTACTTTGGACAAAAAAACGTTATGTAGGAGTCAGGATCAGTGTGGAGAAGGAGGAGGTGAAAGAGGAGGAGGGGAAGGAGGAGGAGGAAAAGGAGGAGGGGAAGGAGAAGGAGGAAAAGGAGGAGGGGGAGGAGGAGGAGAAGGAAGGGGGGAGAGCAAGCCAGAGGGGAAGGGGGCAGAGGGAGGCAGGGCTGAGATGCTGAGGGAAGGAATGGAAAGTTCTGCTCTCAGCAAAACATGGAGCGCCGAGACGTTGAACACAAACAAACAAACAAACACATCTCCCTGTCACGGACCGGTGAGGGAGAATAACACTTTCTGGAACGAACCGGAGTGGAACGGAATCGGGGGAATGAGACGGCCTCCTATAAAAAAAGCCCGAAGCTCTCTCGGCCTTTCGAGGATAAAACACGGCCCGCAGGACCACCTCCCTCGGAGAATGTCATCCACCAGCCTGGGACGCCTCTGTAGTCCAGTGAGCTACAGGTGGAGCGCAGCGCGAGGGAGGGCCATCGGCAGCTAGGTGACCGTAGGCCGGGCCCGAGGTAATGCAGAGGACAGCAGAGAGGCTAGTGTTACCGTCGCTGGGCTAATCCCCAGATAACCTCCGGAGGGGGGGAGGGGGGGGGAGTCTAATGGTGTAAAAGGAGCTCTCTGTGCACTAATTCCTTAGTTACCACAGCGGGGCTCTGTGTGCACCGTAACCTAATCTCCCCATTGCCACGCGTGCATGCTCGCTGGAGCCGTGGAGGAAAAACAGAACGAGACGGCGGCCGCCGCACGCACCGCGCCGGGGCCACTCCTCCCCAGGCCTTCAAAGGTCAACCCCAGGGAGGCCCTCGCAAAACTGAGCCCCGGTCCCTTTTCAAAGGGCAGCAAAACGGAACGATTTCCTGCCTTTCAAAGCTATCTATGGGGCTTGTTGAGGGGGGGAGGAGGAAGCTGTCTAGACCCCCCCTGATGGGTCTATCGGTGGTTAAGCGTGGGGATATGGGGCCTGTGAGTGGGGGGAGGAGGAAGCTGTCTAGACCCCCCTGATGGGTCTATCGGTGGTTTACCGTGGGGAGGTGATGACAGAGCACACGGGTCAGCCCTCTCCTTAGTCCTCCTGATCACCCTGTTAGCACACACACGTGGTGATTGCAGCGGGAAAGCATTGCTAGTTTTGCTGGTACTTTTTTTTTATTCCAATCCATGGGGACGTTTATGAGGTGTGTGTCTTCTTTTGGCCTTATATGTGCATTGACGTAAATTTTTGATTCACTGAAATCATAATAAAAAAAAAATTATTATATAAAATACATACAGTATCAGTCAAAAGTTTGGACACACTTTCCTACTGAAGTGAATGGGAAAGAGTGTACAAACTTTTGACTGGTACTGTATATAATTCAGATATTTATTCAAAATAAAACGCAACTCATAAATACGAACCCTCTCCAAACAATAGAGCATAGGCGGTGTGTAGAGGCCCCCACGCCACTCCACGCACGTTTCCTTTTCTAGGACTCTCCTCCTGAAGAAAAGGCCGCGGCTTATCAGAGCAGAGCCGCCTCAGCTCTCAGCCCACGACGATAAGGCTCCAGTGGCCGGGGGGGCCCGCAGAGGGGGGCGCGTTCCACCCAGAGAACGTCCGTGTGCTTTTGGGAGGGGTGTGGTCAGGGGGCTACGGAGAAGAGGCGAACACCGGGGGCAGAGCAAGAGAAGTGGGAGAAGTGGGGAGGTTGAGAGGGGTGCGTTCAGGGGCGCTACACAAGGATTCACATACTGTGTGCACGATACGTATAGGCGCTAGTTGCTAAGAGGTGTGTGTTGTCGGGCTCGTTCAGGGCTGGTACCCCAGCACAGTTCCCAGGAGGGGGGGGGGGGGGCTACGGGGGCCAGGCTTGCAATGGACTGGGAAGTGGAACGCACACCATCTCACACAGTGTAAGCACCTGCATCACACTGACAACGGGCAAACAAAGCGGGCAAGAAGAGCAGGAAGGAGAGAGGAGAGAGGAGATGTGGGTACAAGGGGCAAGGCCAGGGAGTGAGAAAAAGAAAGGGGGAGGACAGAGGGGAGAGAGGGGAGTGAGCGATGACAGCACAGGCCCCTCTCCAGCAGCCCTCCCCCTAGGGCCGCTCTGGCATTTCCTGTCCGTCCTGCACCACTGACACACACACATACACCCATTAAAAGACACACACACACACACACACACACACACACACATAAACACACACACAGCCATCAACACACGGACACACATACGCTCACACGCGACTCCTTTTGTGTTACACAATAATGTGAAGAATCCATGAACCCATATGGTGTGGGAGTTACTCTTCGTGTGGACATGTTATCGGTCTTTGACATTTTCCCAACAGCCGTGCTCTCGCGACTATCCTCCGCGCTTTACAGTTTTCCATCTCTTTGATCCTTCCCCCCAAATCCCTTTTCCCTCTGGATTCCCTCACAGTGCCCTGTTCATCTTCATTTCCATTCTGCTCTCCAGACCCGGAGATTCCGAGCACACTCGTTCATCGAACTAACGGTTCTCCGAGCTTCTATGGAGACTCCTCTTCTAGTGCTTTTCTCCCAGGCCTCCTCCTTTCATTCAACTCTGGAACTGGAACTTCCGTGCCCCCCCCTTCTCTCTCTCTCTCTCTCCTCTGCGGTCCACTTGACTATGTCCATCCCTCTTTGTCTCAACTCTACATTTTCCCTGCGCTCATCTCCCGGCATTCCCACAGTAAACAGCACTCTGCCTTCCCAGAGGGGTAGTCAGGACAACCATACCCCCTCCAGTCACCCATTGCAAACACAGACACATTCATACGCATACCTCCACAACAGTATCGACAAATACAAGACATAAATAGATTTGAAGGAGGAAGTACTTTTAGTTAAGTTCCTGTTCGCCTTTGGGACAAAAGCCGAAAACTACTAAGACAACTTTCAACCATGCATTTCAATGCAATGTAGTGGTCGCTTTAGTTAGCCTACCATATTTGGACAAAAAGAGCAGCATGGGGTGTCGTAGTGTTGGTTGCGTGTTTGTCTTTGCGTCTGTGTGCTTCTCTGTGTGTGTGTGTGTGTGCGTGTGTGTGTGTGTGTGTGTGTGTGTGTGTGTGTGTGTGTGTGTGTGTGTGTGTGTGTGTGTGTGTGTGTGTGTGTGTGTGTGTGTGTGTGTGTGTGTGTGTGATACATTATATCATATCCTTGTAATTACACACAGTTTAACCCCGTTCCTGTCACAGAGTGTGGATGGATGGACCGCGGGTCTGGCCCGCCCACAAAGCACAGCCAGGCCCAGCCAGAGCAACTCAGAGCAAGACGAGACCCTCCTAGTTCCAGCAGGCCCGGGCTTACCAGAGCTGTCACGTCGATCCCTCCACACTCCCCGATACTGCCAAACCCTTTACCAACCCATCCGGCCCAGAAAGGGTTTGGTGGTAATCCCGTGTTTGAAAAAGGTGGAGGTTTTGACGACTTTTAGCTTCAGGGGAAAACACCAACAGTGGAGGAGGCGTCAGAGGCAGCAGGTAGTTACATAAGCTAAGCAAAACAACGCTGTTCATATGGAATACTTCACAAGAGAGAATGGGAGACGCCGAGGGCAGCATTGATTAGCCTTTTTTCAATCTTAACTGACGGAATATTGCTGGGATATCATTGGACGATTGAGCTCTCCACAGCAGGGAGCGGACCTCCTCCCAGCGCTCCGGCGGTGAATCAGAGGCACGTTTCCGTGACCTTCCAGCTGTGCTGACACAGGCCGGCTGTGTGGGGGTCGCCGTGGGGGCCGAAGCACCAACAGAGAGCATTGTCTCGGCCTCTCCCAAAGCAGAGCGTCAAATCCTCTCTCTAACAGCGTGTCTGTCTGTGTGTGTGTGTGTGTGTGTGTGTGTGTGTGTGTGTGTGTGTGTGTGTGTGTGTGTGTGTGTGTGTGTGTATTGACTTCATTCTCTCTCCCAGACATTAAGTGTCTCTGTCGGGCTCAGCCTGGACACACCCCTGTAGTCGTGTCATGGCCGGTGCCAGGGGTTTGGAAACAGCGTGAGAGCTGCCTCACACGCCCTTTGACAGGGCACGCACTCCAGGGCAGCGGGCACGCCACACTAACACTCACGTCAATCCAAGCACCCTGTTTGCATCGTATTTGCAAGACAACTTTGCCTCAACGCACAAAGACAGAGGCGGCGTGTCCAGTGGAAAAAGCCACGATGTCCTCGTGTTGGGGTGGCAAAGCCACAATAACCGTTTGCTTAGACCAAAACCTCACTGGGACACAATGGTACAAACTCCAACTGGGAACAGTTTGTGCAGCAAATGGCGCCGTTGAAGCCTTTGAAGAAGGTGTGTCGTAACTTAGAACCACAGAACTACGTATAGGTAAGAGGACGCGATCGTGCATTAAACAGAAATTCTGACCAATTGGAAGCCGCAAATATGTCCCTCTAACCAATGAAAGAGTTGTAGGTTTCATTTTTCATATTTATTTAGGGCCACACAAGAAACATTCATTTGTGCAAGCACGCATAGACCAACGTAAACACGAGCGCACAACCTGCACTTGTCTGATCACGCCAGACTTGCCATTACCCCACAGCCTTCATCACACACACACACGCACGCACACGCACGCACACTCACACTCACACACACGCACACACACACGCACACACACACCCCGCGGGCCTGTAAACAATGTTTAGCAGAGCAGTAGGCCGTGGTTTGGAGACACAGAGTACCACAACTCCCCTAAGCTCAGCTAAATATGGGAACCACTGTAACAACCCCCTCTACCATCATCATCATAATCCTGCCCCCCACACACACCTTTCCCGGGGGGCCACACACAACGCTGAGGCAGCGCGGGCGGGCAGGCGGGCAGGCGGGCGGGCGGGCCCTGGGTTGACAGAGTGCAGGCCCTGGCAGCCTCCCTGCCTACCTGTGGCCCTGCTGCAGCCATGAGGCAGCTCCCCATCTCCGGGCATAGCGACCGAGGCCTCCGCGGCGGCGCGCGCTGATCGCGCTGCGTCTGCTTCCTGTCTGGCGCTCACCTTCACCACGCACGCTTCCTCGTCCTGTCAACCGCCTGCCTCCCCATGCTGAACTGAAAGGTCACCACAGAGATCGAGTTATCAGGGTGAGAGAGCTACTTTGGGGAAACGGAGAAAGAAAGGCCTTATCTCTGGGCAGGTGTCCAACAGGACTTTGACACGCTGCGCCGCAGCCTTATCTGTAAGCCGCATCAATCACACAGTCTTATCGTCCTGTGGCAGGTTGACAAAGAAGACGATGAGGGCGTCAGGCCGGAAAAAGCAAACAGACCAGTTGCTTTATTTCCTTGAGATCTGAGCACTGGGTCACCGGATTGACCCCTTCCGACGAAGGAAAAACACATTCGCCGACCCAGAAAAAGGACTGCGCTGTCCGGGTCCACTTGTGGCTGTTAACCAGCTCGGTGCAGTTTGCTTCAGTCAGGAACGACGAGCGTCGAGCAGGATGTAAGTGGCCCCTCGCTACTGGAAGCTAGCGGTGACGGCGTTCTGAGTTGAAGAGGCAGCTTAGTGGTAAACCCTTGATAACTGCCTGACGGATAATGGCTGTTTAGGTTTACACACACATGGAGGACTGGGACTTGCTGCACACGCTGCCGTCCAACACTAACAAACGCTCGTGGATACACGCACGCACACCCTTACACACACGGTCACAATCATGCGTTAACTATGTCACAAACACACACTCTCTCTCCCTCTCTCTCTCTCTCTCTCTCTCGTCCACAGGTGCGCTCCGCGGCTGGGTAACTCTAGACTACGGAACCCTTTCGGGTGTCTCTCAATCATGCACGAGCCTGTGAGGAGCCCCTGTCAGCCGGCAGAAACACCGGCACCCGGGGCCTGCGCGAGGAAGGGACGCTCCTCTCCTACCACTCAATATAGGAACACACGAGTATTCTACCAGGAGATCAAAGAACCTGAGGCAACGGGGAGCCGGCGCCCGGAGAGCCGAAATGATAATTACGAAGACGCTTCACCTCGTGTTCCCAAAAGGGCTGAGTCACTCCTGGAGTAATGGAAGACAGCAGGGGAAAGACGAGTACGCTGAGACTTAGGTGGAGGGGCGGGGGGGCAGATCATCTTAAGCAAGTGAGAAAGGTTGTCGATTTAGCTCGTCGAACAAAGGCATAGTGTTACGGCAGCTATCCTGCCACCCCAACAGGTTACGGTATACGGGGGACGGTGCCTCGCCGACATTCCTGCGCCGTCAGATCACAGAGACGCTGTCCTCGCCTGTTGCAAAAAAACGAGAGACGTCATTTAAACAAATGTTATTTGAGACGGGTGAGAGAGGCCACTGGTTTCAACACAAAGAGAGAGCGGGCGAGTACATGATTGCCCACATAATTGTGTGTGGGGGGGGGGGGGGGTTACTAAGCCAGAGCAACAACAAAGAGATCCCAAACACGGTCGAGCAACGATTACCCCTTCCCACATCCCTGTTCTTGGAACCTTACCTCCACGTAAACTTGGTCAAGATGTTCCTTTCGCGCTTCTTTGCCAGTGACTTCATCCCCGTCGGAGCCCGTGCCCCCCCCCCCCCCCCCAGCCGGCACACACACACGACCGCGCCCGGAGAAAACAGCACGTCCGCCAGCAGCAGTCTGAGGAGGACGTGTGTTTGGCCGTGTTCAGTCGGCCCCGGGGCCCACAGATGTGCAGACTGAGCCCCCACCCAGTACCAGTGAATACCCGGGGGGGGGGGTCGTGCTCCTGATGAGCTCGACAAGAATCCCCGTCTGAATTGTGTGTGTGTGCGCTGAAGGAGTGAAACAATGCCGTACCCTTCAACCGGTTGAGGAGACTACCAGCCCGGCGTCTTAAACTGAAGTGTTCTGATATAGTGAGGTCAGGGGGAGGGAGGGGGGGGGGACCCAGTGCTACTGTTACTGGAATCGTAACGCTTCCCATCCCGCTCCACGCCGGCGGACAACTCACCAGGAAACAGAGCGGCTGACGTTCGAGCGGCGGGCAAACCGGTGGAAGGAGGGAGAGCACACGCGAGACGGAGCCCCGGTCGAGAGCGACTGAACGAGCCCTTTTATCGAGTCATGAAAACCGAGCGAGGGGAATTTTCCGGCCCCCCAGACTGATGTGGTTGCGCTCGGGCCGCGCCGTGTTTTATGAGTGTTGCATGGAAGAATGCAGAGGTACGTGAGCTCCTTAACTGCGCGCGTACAACGTACAAATATGTTTATCGTGCAAACGTTGCTCTTGACCATATAAGTCACTCTGTGTGCATGGAGAGTGTCCACGTCATTGAATTTATAGAGGACGAAAACGAAAAAAATACCAACTTCCGTTAGGAAACACAGAGAACTCGTACGTAAACGCGCAGTGCACGGACCGACACACGCATACAAGCACGCACACACAAACACACACACACACACACACACACACACACAAACACACAACTTCTTCGCGGCTACGTGTTAAGAGTCCTCGGGGGGCGTGGGACCTCCGGCACGGCACTGAGAAGAGAGGCGCGGGAAGGAGGGACGTTGTGAGGCAGCCCCTCTGTTCCTCCGGGCCTCCCCTCACAGGGGCTGTTTCCCATTCAGCCAACAAGGTCATTAGATAGTACACACGGGGAACCTCGAGGCCAACCGAGAGGGGGTTGGGACTCCACCGAACGACCCTCCCCCCCCTAAACTCAGCCTGTTCTCGCCGCTGTTCTCTTTAACGCCGTGAGCTCGCCTAAATATCTAAGAGAAGACTCTCACAAATGAACGCACTTCAGATTCACTTGTTCAGAAGAGTGCACTCATAACCACCTCCCTCCCATACACACACACACACACACACACACACGCACACACACACAAACACACACACACACAGAAACACGCACACACACACGCACACAAACAGGCAAACACACAGAGCTATGTGTCTACTACTCCTACGAGGACTCAGCAAAGGCTAGGCGAATCATGATGTCATGATTCCTCCCCCCACCCCGCGCTCTCTGCTTTCAGTGCAGCCAGACAGAGCTTACAGAGTGTTATTCAGCCTTTCAGAATGGCTTTCCTCTCTGTTGGGGGAGCGTGTGCATGTGTGTTTGTATTATAAAAAAAGAAGAGAGCAAGAGAGAGAGAGAGAGAGAGAGAGAGAGAGAGAGAGAGAGAGAGAGAGAGAGAGAGAGAGAGAGAGAGAGAGAGAGAGAGAGAGAGAGCGAGAGACAGACAGACAGACAGACAGACAGACAGACAGACAGACAGACAGACAGACAGACAGACAGACAGAGAGAGAGAGAGAGAGACAGAGAGAGAGCTTGAGTGTTTAACAGGCAGGGGGTTGGCAGGGAGGGAAACCAGCACTGTTCAGCAGCACCACTCTGTGATGGCGCGGCTAGTTCCTCTCCCGTTGTGACCTCATCAGGTCGTCGTGTGCATAGGGATCAGGGAGGCTGTCTCCGTACCGTCTCACTGCTACTGGGTCAGCTACACGGCTTTTGTAGACTACTAGAAAGACTGTATAGCGGAGGGTGCACAGTCTGCTAGCACGTCGTTGCTTTGGCCTGCGTGTGCATGCCTTTTTTATTGGCACGGAGAATGCTGGTGGATCACCTTGGTCTATTGAATCGCTAATCTCTGTTGCTCAACCTGGTGCCATGGTGTCACCGAGAGAGGGAGGAAGGAAGTGGGGAGCAGAGAGAGAGAGAGAGAGAGAGAGAGAGAGAGAGAGAGAGACCGACAGGAGTAGTGGGGGAGGAGAACATTTGAAAAAACGTCAATCCAACCTTCTCCACAGAAAACGGCAAGGTAACACGTCAGACGGTGACACGGTCTATATTTGGAGCAGAGACATGGAAACACAGTACGGGTTTGTGCCATGCTGATCCAGACGCAGTGAAAACAAGCTGAGCAGACAGTGACGCTTTATCGACCAGTGAATGGACAGAGAGAGAAAGAAAGAAAGAGAGAAAGAGACAGGGGAGGGAGATATATTTGTTTTATAATTCATAAACTAGCAAGAAGACGAAAAGGTCAACTTAACTTGTTTCATAGTGTAGAGAACGTTCCACTGTAACCTTTGCTGTATTTGTCCAAGGACATTTGATAGACTATACTGACTATTATTATGCATTCATTGTAAGGTCAGTTAGTAAAGGGTTGTGGGTGTTTGTGTGCAAGTGTGTGTGGTTGGGGGAAGGGTGTTCGGATGTGTTCGTGTGCCCAGTCGTGCCCGCCGTTGTTTGCGCGTGTGGTCTCCAGGGTCCCTGTGCTTGACCAGATGCTGCAGTTTATGATCCAAGTTGGATTGTCTCTGCACGGTGTAGAATGACCACCCATCTCGTTAACCGCCTATTAAGCAGAAACCCGATCTGAGCGCAGAGCACAAAGAATGAAGTCATAGAGCCCTGGCCAACAGTCGAGCAACTGAGCGCATGGGCACATCGCCGACCGCCCATCGGCTACAGGTGCTATATGAGAAGGTACCACGGAGGTAGCCAGTAGCCTGAGGGCCTACGTTAAACGACCAGCTTGTCCTGAGACGCCTGCCCCGTTATCTTCTAGTGGAACGGTGAAAGTTTACTAACCAGCAGTGTGACTAATTAACCAGTCTATCTGCATGCCATATAGATTAGTCTTCCGTTAGTTCACAGTGAATTGTAACCTAATCCATGTGCGTGCTATCCTTCGGCCACCTCCCGTTCCACTCATGGGGATTAATTAAAACTCTGATTTGCATTCCACAACGTGCCTACCTACATGAATAAACGAAGAGCCTGGGAGCCGGTTTAATACCGCTAACCTGTCTATAACTTTTGAATTAGACTACTTCAGTCATGTTAAAACATGATAAACTCCAAGAGCTTCAGTGATTTGGGGACATGCATGCCCAGGGCCAAGTGTGTGTAACTTACTTATTCACTGCTAAAATAGCAAAACATGCTAAGCTTACCAGTTTGTGGAGGATCGGGGGTTGAGGATGTCCTCTTTTGCAGTGAGCAGCGAAAGGCTGTAGGTGTCAAGGTTAACCGCTCGCATGATGATGACTACGTTTCCAATCCTCTCACGGAGAGTTTTTCAGTTGTCCGGTTTGCTCTTGCCTTGTCTGCAAAAAAAATGCTTGAGCCACTGATGCGCGCTCCCCGCCAACAGAGCTAAAGGTGACAAGTTGAATGAACGCAAGTTCATTCAAAGTCTAAAGCAACTATCTGTGCGTCAGCCAAACCCCAATCGACTAAAATGCGGGCGCAGTAAGCTACACACGCGCATGCAGCATAGAAGACACTGCACTACTGTGTACGCTCCTGCGTAGTGTGGAAGGACGCGTTCTGCAAAAGCCCCACCTCCCGTTCCGAGGGTGGAGAGTCCTCTCTCATATCTGGTTCACTGTGGTACTAGCTTTGAAGTCCTTTTGAACTGTCTATATCAAGCCTCATTTTAGAGGACTTTATTTATTTACCTCACCCAGGCACATTCCTATGTAATAGGCCTATCTCCACAGATATAGTGATTATTTTTGCACGTCGTGCACAGCGTCTCAATATGGATATAAGTTGCTTTAAGCCTATAACAACGAATATCGTCACCCAGACCCATTCCGTTAGAACTGCTCTTGGAATGAAAACAAAGGCATCGAGGAAGGCGGTGATCTTTGGTTTGTATGGGGCTGCTTCACTGTGATTCGGACAATAACGAGAGCGCAGGCACGGCAGGCATTTGCTGGAGCTGTCACACTCTTTGTCCCCTGGGTCAGCTCCTTGGCATCCCCAATAGAGTGCATTAGCAGTGGGGAAACCTTTCACGGTGAGACAGCGAAGCCAAGCAGGACCAATTTCATGGGAACTGCCTCTGAGGCAGGCAGACTGCACTTATAGAGAAGAGAAAGGGAGACTGTTTCTGCCTTTGACTGGCTGGGGGTCTGCTCAACATCCTGTAACTCTGTCACTGTCTCTCTCTCTCTCTCTCTCTCTCTCTCTCTCTCTCTCTCTCTCTCTCTCTCTCTCGCTCTCTCTCTCTCTCTCTCTCTCTCTCTCTCTCTCTCTCTCTCTCTCGCTCTCTCTCTCGCTCTCTCTCTCTCTCGCTCTCTCTCTCTCTCTCTCTCTCTCTCTCGCTCGCTCGCTCGCCCTTGCTCTCTCTTTCTCTCTCTGGCTCTCTCTCTGGCTCTCTCTCTGGCTCTCTCTCTCTCTGATTCGCTCTCTCTTTCCTCTCTTTCTTTCTCACCTTCTTTGTCATTCTTGCACACACACAAATACATAGCCCCCACTTTGCTTTGAGAAGAGATCTTTCAATGTGGGGACACTTACATTTCCACAAATCTTTAAAGACTGAAGCAGAATCCATGTTGTCTTTCTGTTCCAGACCTCGTCTTTCCCTCCTCGGTGGGCACCGTGTGAGGAACCCAAAGCCCCTCACTCACGGTCGGTAAGTGTCTTTGGAACATGGCCACTTCCTCGTGAGGTGCGTTGCTACTCTTTTCCTGTGATCTCTTTGATTTGGTTGCGGCGCCTCCTATTACTATCTGCCCCCAGAGCCCAGTACTGGTCATCCCATAGCTAGGGGATTTCTACCTAGGTCAACTCACAGCAGCCTATGTGCCTGCACTCACACACACACACACACACACACACACACACACACACACACGCACACACACACACACACACACACACACACACACACACACACACACACACACACACACATGCCCTGTTGTCTTGGCAGCAGAGGAGCAGAGGGCACTACATCCCATGCCTCTGTTATTCTTCCCCTTTCCTGCTATGAGGGTCTCTCCAGCCTCCTTCAGCCCCTCACGGTGGATGGGAACTGTAGTGTTTTTTTTCCTCACTTAAGAAGACTGGCATTTCCTCCTTCGGGGAGCGGTGGCAGATGTTGTTGTTGAATTTAGGTCTTGATGCTCTTGTGTTTGTGTGTGAGTGAGTGTGTGTGTGTGTGTGTGTGTGTGTGTGTGTGTTTAAGTGTGTGTGTCTGTCTGTGTGTGTGTGTGTGTGTAGGAGGAGGATAGAGCTAATGACAATGGCGAGCAGGAGATGGCGTTTTGACTTTATTTACAAAAATTCCCTCTCTAATTGGCTTAGGCTTCCTGCTCAGCTTCCTGTTGGCCTGAAATAGCCCAAACAAACAGACCGGCTGACCGGCGTGTTGAAATGAACATCCTGAACAGCCATAAATGATCCTAATTAAACCAGGCCCTCTGTCATGCCCTTAACATCTACTTGAAAGTCCTAATGTGGATCATGTCGACGGTCATAATGATGCAGGGGACGTGAATTCACCGACTATTTAACTTTCACGATAAAAAAAAAAAAAGAAAAACTGTTCCAAGGCCAACTAGACATGTCTTGCCGTCTTGCTGCGCTGTGTAGCACGGCCTGAGTGACAGTCAAGTTGAAGCGTGTCCAGACCAGGTGTGTGGGTGAAAGGTCAACCGGCTGCCATGATGCATTGGGTTCAAAGATCACACTTTGACCGTTGCCCCTGAAGAGGCCGTTACTCTTGACCAATAATGTGCTTTCCTTAACCCTCTTTATCGCCCATCCAGACACTCCCATGCACTAAATCGAGTCTCGTTGCGTGTCCGTGCGCCTGCTCGACTGCGGGTGTGTGCTCGTGTCTGTTTTAGGGGGTCACGAGAGCTGTAATTCTCTCTGCGCAAAGAAATGCAAGTGAAGCCTTCTCCTCGAAAATGGTTCCATTTAGTTGTCTTGAGGATTTACCGTGCTCTCCCCTCAGGAATGTGTCCTGTCTGCTGCGCCGCGGCAGAGTGAGCTGTATTTCATACGTGTCAGCAGGCCCTCGTAATGTTCTGCACTACACCAAGGTCCACTGTATCACAGACCATCCAGCCCCAGACAGTCCGTGGAACACCGTTTCCACCTGTCACGTAGAGTGTAATGGTCACCGTTTGACCGCTGCCTCACACGCTGGTCTTAAACCGAAGTGAACGTGTTGTCAATGCCCGTCCAGCCACCGCTCTGTTTCTGCTGACCTCCACTGGTTCGAGTGTGTTTTAGTGCGCTGGCGCGTGAGCGATGGTATTGTTGCTCTGGGCGGGGCTGGGCAGAGTGTGGGAGAGCGCCGGTGGTGGTGGTGGTCTTAAGTGGCGGGACACAGTCGGCAGTAAGCCCGTGTCGTAAACACATTCATCTGGCAGTCGACCCTGGCGCGAATACGCTGTCTGTTCAGGTGTTAAGACAGATAGCGCGCCGATCACAGAGAGGGATGAGAGACATGATGGGAGGTGGAAGACACACCCACTGGCCCTGTCCCACAGGCTTCCTGTCCTGTTCCTGAGAGAGAGACGTAAAGAGAGAAGGGACGAGAGGCAGCAGATTTTAATGTGTACGCGCGTGTGTGTGTGTGTGTGTGTGTGTGTGTGTGTGTGTGTGTGTGTGTGTGTGTGTGTGTGTGTGCTCTCTCTCTGGCCTCTCGGGTGAGGTCATTCTTCAGCTATGTGCCTGGGCAGAATGCAGAGTTATCTGCCCCTGGAGCCCCCGACTGTTTGTGAGTGTGTTCTCACTTCTCCACCACGCATGTTCAGGTAACCTGCACTTGTATCCACGTCCGCACAAAGACAGACACACGCGCACTCACACAACTATGCACAGACACAAAATCAAGATGCGCACACACACACACACATATGGTAAAGTATTTTACACTTTCCAAAATATTTTACACTTTCCAAAACAAAACGCACACACACACACACACACACACACACACACACACACACACACACACACACACACACAGCAGTTATTCTCTGTGTTCTCCGAGGCTAACCCTTTTGTGTCAAAGAAAACAAAAAGCTGAGCCGTCACGACAGGCGTCCCATGGATCAGTGGAACATGACAAACATAAACAACGGGAGGACCCGTCCCGGTTGAAAGGAGAACACAAATCTCCATTCCAGCGTGCAGCCGTGTTCACTCACGCCTCAGATGAAAAGGGAGCGTCACAGTGATGGAGTGTATGTAAACGGACTTTCAAGGCGTCTTGATTAAGGGGTGTGAGCGTGTGGGAGGACGGCGAGGACAGGGATCAACACTGTGGCAGCCGACGCTGCAGGAGTAAAGCACACGCGCGCGCGCGCGCGCACACACACACACACACACACACACACACACACACACACAAACATGAAGGAATGTGCTCCACTCCCGTTGGTCCAGGGTTGTACTTTCCTTGTCAAAATAACGACAGGAGTTGTGTTTCTGTGTGTGTGTGTGTGTGTGTGTGTGTGTGTGTGTGTGTGTGTGTGTGATCATTTGCAAATTGTCTGTGCGCTGACACATCTTGTCACGATCAGCTAAAACTCAAAACAACAAACAGCCGACCACTTTATTCATCATATCTTTTTTTCGTGTCCCAACTACAAGAGTGTCTGCAGCAACCTAACCAGGGGCCCTGAAGATCCACTAGATTCATGGGCTGTTTCTCTGTGTTTTCACCGTGGGTTGTAACTCCTCGTCCAGGATCCCGTGCTCCGGCCCTGTGTGCTATCTTTGGCTCCGGGGTCCGTGTTCCCCTCCCGCCTCACAAATCCACATGGTCTGAAGTCCTCCCAGAGGAGGCCTGGGAAATGAGAGCCACATGTGGTGATGTCAGCGCGTGTCAGGGTCTCCCGGGCCCAGTGAAACGGGGCTGTGGCTGGCCGGGGGAGGGGGGATGCGGGGTGGGGTGGGGTGGGGCGGGGGGCTAAGGTAGCGGGAACTCTGGGCACGCTGGCTGACAAAGTAGCTGACGTAGCAGCGCTCGTGCCTGTAATCAGGGCTCAGACACGAGACGGCTAAAGGCCATGCGGTCACTGTGTCACACCCGTACGCACGGCGCTGCAGTCCCCTCCCCCTCGCCGCTCCCCTTTAACGGCCAATTAAAAGGAGAATGCGGTGGGCACTGGAGGAGATGACGAGGCCGGTGAGATGGCCGTGCTGTGCGAAGACACACACACACCCATTCCCATAACCGACCGCCCCCCTCATGACATTGTCAATCGTCAGCCACACCGTTTTTCACGTCGCCGTGGCAACAACGCCGGTCCCCTTCGCTGTTCGCGTGGCGTCTTCTAAACCATTACCAGAAGCCCCCACCCCCCCACCCCCTCTTCAAACTCTGAGCCACCTCCCGGCTCTGGCAGATGGAAAAGTATGGATCCTAATGATTCATGTGTGCCATGAGGAGCCCGGCGAGCCAGCTGGCACCGCTTAGTGCTGACTCAGTCCCATTTCATTTTGTCTGACGTCCCAAAAACCCTTTTTTCTTTTTTTTTTTTCGGTAATCCAGCTGAGTAGTTGGAGTCGGTGTGGAGGGATAGGTTCTGGCCTGGGGCGACGTCGTCAGAGCCACCATGGGGACGCCAATGCGGTCGGAGGCTGTTCCCCACATGTTCCCCCCTTCATACTGACGGCCGTTGCTCTTGTAACACACCGTCGATGTCTTCTTGAAACGACAGCATGAAAACGGACTCATTATTCAGCAATTCAATTTTTACTTTTTTCAAAGGGCCTGTTGGCCATTTAGATTTGCAATGCAATGCTGTGGTGGCTAAAGAAATTAACCTTGCGCCGTGTTTGTCTGAGTTCATAAACAGACCATTGTGCTTCCACTCCCTGCCTTTGTGCTCTCTGTGGGGAGATCGGTTTCTTCCAGCCGCAGCAAAACTAACAGACTGTGAGGAGACTTGCTCGCCCCGTGTGTTGTGTGTGGCTGACACCTTGGAAACCAGACAAAGAGCTGGTGTTTGGGAAGTGCATCTGTTCCGTGTCTCATTCGCTCTCCACGGGCCAAGACATTTCCAAACCCCTGTCGGAATGCCACAGCTCACTACTAGAGGATCCAAAGAGCTCAGGCCTTGTTGAATTTGCCCAGTGCCGTGGAGAAACACACACACATCTCGGAGTGACTATGGCTACCGTTTCGCTTGATGTGGGCCGGAGCAGGGTGAATGACGTGGGGATAGGGGGGCTGCTCTCGTTCCAGGCCAAAGAAAGCAGTGACGACAGAGGGCGTGGTCGGCCCGTTCCTTTAATTTGGTCCCAGCGGGCTCCTATGATGTCCTGGCTTACTGTGGTCGTTGGGGAGGGATGGGAAAAGAGGGAGTTCTATGGTGTCGCTGCCTCCCGACACATACTATCTTTAAGTTTGTAGCTTGTAATTAGATCATGGGTGAACCGCGTTGTTAATTCACTTCATCATTAAATGATGAAATGGTAAATCTCATGGGTGTTGAATTGTAAGTGGTTGGATCTCGCATGTCCAAACAGCCTGTGTCTATCGTGTAGGTAGCAATAAACTCAAACTTGAGTGTCTCGATTAAACCTCAGGAGATAGAATTTAGAAGCTGGGAAACACATATTTTGCTGCCATCTGCTGGCTAATAGTGAGTAATGCATTTGAACTCTCCCAGTATAAAAAGCAAACTACAGTTAGGCCCAAAAATATTTGGACAGTGACACAAGTTTTGTTATTTTAGCTGTTTACGAAAACATATTCAGGATACAATTATATAATCAATATGGGCTTAAAGTGCAGACTCTCAGCTGTAATTTGAGAGTATTCACATCCAAATTGGAGCAAGGGTTTAGGAATTACAGCTCTTTAATACGTAGCCGCCTCTTTTTCAAGGGACCAAAAGTAATTGGACAATTGACTCAGAAGGCTGCACAAAAAAAATAACAACGCTGCATGGGCTCCTCCCTCATTAACCTGTCATCAATTAAGCAGTTAAAAGGTCTGGAGTTGATTCCAGGTGTGGCGTTTGCATTTGGAAGCTGTTGCTGTGAACACACAACATGCGGTCAAAGGAGCTCTCAATGGAGGTGAAACAGACCATCCTGAGGCTGAAAAAAAGAAGAAATCCATCAGAGATAGCAGAAATGTTAGGAGTGGCCAAATCAACAGTTTGGTACATTCTGAGAAAAAAGAGTGCACTGGTGAGCTTGGGAACTCAAAAAGGCCTGGACGTCCACGGAAGACAACAGTGGTGGATGATCGCAGAATCCTTTCCATGGTGAAGAAAAACCCCTTCACAACATCCACTCAAGTGAAGAACACTCTCCAGGAAGTAGGTGTATCAGTATCTAAGTCTACCATAAAGAGAAGACTTCATGAGAGTAAATACAAAGGATTCACCACAAGGTGCAAACCATTAATCAGCCTCAAAAATAGAAAGGCCAGAATTGACTTTGCCAAAAAACACCTGAAGAAGCCAACCCAGTTCTGGAACAGCATTCTTTGGACAGATGAGACTAAGATCAACCTGTACCAGAATGATGGGAAGAAGAAAGTTTGGAGGAGAATTGGAACAGCTCATGATCCAAAGCACACCACATCTTCTGTAAAACATGGTGGAGGCAGTGTGATGGCATGGGCATGCATGGCTTCCAATGGCACTGGGTCACTTGTGTTTATTGATGATGTGACAAAAGACAGAAGCAGCTGGATGAATTCTGAAGTGTATAGGGATATACTTTCTGCTCAGATTCAGCCAAATGCAGCAAAGTTGATTGGACGGCGCTTCACAGCACAGATGGACAATGACCCAAAACATACTGCAAAAGCAACCCAGGAGTTTTTTAAAGCAAAGAAGTGGAATATTCTGCAATGGCCGAGTCCATCACCAGATCTCAACCCAATCGAGCATGCATTTCACTTGCTCAAGACAAAACTTAAGGCAGAAAGAGAGACCCACAAACAAGCAACAACTGAAGACCGCTGCAGTAAAGGCCTGGCAAAGCATCACAAAGGAGGAAACCCAGCGTTTGGTGATGTCCATGGGTTCCAGACTTCAGGCAGTCATTGCCTGCAAAGGATTCTCAACAAAATATTGAAAAGTAACATTTTACTTGGGGTTATGTTTATTTGTCCAATTACTTTTGAGCCCCTGAAATGAGGAGCGTTTGTATAAAATAGCTACAATTCCTACATGTTTAATCATATATTTTTGTTCAACCCCTTGAATTAAACCTTAAAGTCTGCACTTCAATTCCGTTGTAGTTGTTTCATTTCAAATCCAATGTGGTGGCATGCAGAGCCCAAATCATGAAGATTGTGTCACTGTCCAAATATTTTTGGGCCTAACTGTATGTTTGTCATAAAATTCATAGAACATTCATGGCAATCTTTGCTAAAAGAAGAAGAAAAACTAGGACAAGTCCAAAAGATTAACAGTTTTAATAAAAGCCAGGTCAAACATCAAAATACTGAAACGGCAAAAAAC
The DNA here is from genome assembly GCA_026901105.3 of Galaxias olidus. NCBI lineage: Eukaryota > Metazoa > Chordata > Actinopteri > Galaxiiformes > Galaxiidae > Galaxias > Galaxias olidus. The sequence continues at coordinate 89,472 of JAPMUY010000305.1, read as the reverse complement.
TTTTTTTCTTCAATTTTTTTTTTCATTTTGTACAAATCACAGTGGTTCAAAAAAATATTACAAAGGATTATTCAAAACATTTTTATGCAACAGCAGCAAAACATTCTGATTGTTGTATATATCTTATAGTAATGAGCCCTTAATAGTGTGTGAGTGTGTCGTGTGCTTTTTTTTTCTCAAAAGGTATTAACCATACTGACATAAGCAGAAGAATGTCAATAGTATTTTAGAGGAAAGACAAAAGTGCATAATAATACTACGTGGAGGTTAAGACTGAGATATTAGGAAGCGAGTGGAGACCAGCCTTTCTCCAGCAGTTCAGCTCTTGGGAGAGTGGCCACGGCTGGCATCTAGGGTAGCTTTGGATTCAAAAGTGCTCCGTACTCACACAGTCTTATCTAACCCCTCACACTGACGCCAGTGGTCATTGTGGAGACCCCCTGCTTTGAGTAAACGTACCCAAATCTCTCCGTCCCTACAATTTAGATAATAAGCAAAGTCTTTTAAATAGTGGCCGAGACTAGAGAGACTGGAAAGACATCTCCGTTTTCTCCGAGTGCTCGGCAAAGCTGGTTAAACTTTTTTATATATGTAAAAAAAAAAAAAATCCTTTAATAATCTACTGTTTACAGTAGGCTACATTATAGAAAAGTCCTACAGAGTGCAGAGTGCAACAGATCACACGTTATTCTGAGGGTCTCCCCCCCCCCCCTCCAAAGTCTATTGGTTATCATCGTTTCCCCCATAGTGTACAGCATAGTTTGATCATTTGGAGGACGTACCAAAGTTAAGGTGATGCGTTCACTTCATAAAGCTCCCACACAGGCGACTTGTGTTGTAGCATTAAAGAGAGAAAAGAAAAAAAGACTAAAACCACAGGCACTATAAAACAAGGAAGAAAGCTGCTTTGTGTGTGTGTGTGTGTGTGTGTGTGTGTGTGTGTGTGTGTGTGTGTGTGTGTGTGTGCGCGTGCGTGCGCGCATTTCCAAGCTAATCTGGAACTAGAAGGCGGTGGTTTTCGTGGCTTATTCTAACGCCTAGGCCTTGTGGAGCTCAGGGAGAGAGAGGCAACAACGTGAGACCCTACGGAAAGGCACGGGACAGTCCGGGGGGGGGGGGGGGGGGGGGGGGGGGGCGGACACCAGGGGGAGCCCTCCGTCAGAAAAAAAAACCCCATAGCGGAACGAGACCAACACTCGGCACGCTCCCCGGGGATCACATTAGAACGCAGGAAACCATGCCTGCCTCTAGAGGTCGGTGTAGACCAACCACAGCCGTGACCAAAGCCAAGAACGCCTCCTGGCATTTTGCTCTCTGAGGCCTCTGGACTTGGAAGGAAGCGCACGCAAAGTCCCCCAGCCCACATCCCTAGCCCACCTCCCTCGCAAAGTTTAGCAACACATAGCTTGTAACCAAAAGTGAAACAACAAGTGAAGAGGTTTCTTGAGAGCGAAGACAGCCCTGCACTCCAGACACAGGCAATGAGACAGTACTATTGACCATGCAAAGAACCATTGCAACAGCACAGAGACTACGCCAACGCTGCGCATGAAATGTGTGTTTATTAAACACGCGTTTCTATGGGTTGTGTCCTAAATGTTTTGCAGATAGAGCTGCATAGTTATTATGCTACACTGGGCTGCGCTTTGAGATCGAGACAGTACGTATGCAAAAATGTATAAGCAACTTTAGCGTCAGTCTGAATTCACTGCGCAAAGCAAACCCTCCTCTCTTTGAACCACACTGTTCCTCGATTGTACACAGGCCCATTGTAAGACAGAGGAGAAACATGCTACAACACATTCGGTTGTACAACAGCCTGGCAGAAGAAAGGGATTCATGCCAAGCACATCAAGGCCAAGAGTCAAGAAAGAAAAGGAAAGTGCAACCCAATACTGAAAGACGGAGGAGGGCCACGACTAAGCCCAAAAGTTAGGCCACCATGTAAAACAAACCAGACCCCCAGAGCACTAAGGGCAAAATGTGCAGCTATAGAACCAATTCTCTCTCCCTATAGGTCACTGGTTATTATATGCCATCACAAAACAAAGTGTATACTGGTCCAGATTAGTTGTTACACATTCGCTATACATTTAAGTGGGCAATGGCAAACCAGGAAATGATTAAGACCTCTCTTTAACACTGTATAACCATTAAACTAACTACTAAATATGCTGATGACCAGCAGACTCAACATATTGAAGATAATCATCCAGGAAGAGGACTAAACTAGACAATTCTCACCCCCAGGAAAGGCCCAAAAAAAAAATTGTGTTAAGATAGGAGAGTGACCTGCCTCCCTGGATGGATGACTGAGATTGCGTACAAGTTTCACCAGAGACTGAATCAATCAGCCGAATAAAAAAAAAAGAAATCCTCCTATAAACTTCTGCAGAACCTGTCTGCAGTCGTAGATTGTACTACACAATGGGGTCTAATGCTAGCTCTTTAGTACCTCACAGGGTTGCATCTGCAGAACATTGGTGAATACATTGACTAGGTCAATGAAACCATTCTTAGGACAATTTAAGGTTGTGTCCTTCCAAACGGGGCACCAAAAGCGTGTGGCAAAAGTTCATGAAACCACACCGTACTTTGATTGGTACCTCGAGCACGTGGGGGGGCCGACTTACGTGGGGGGCCGACTCAACAGCATGCGGTCCCCGGGCCCGGTGTTGGGACGCGCTCGCGAATCCCCTCTCGCTCCGTCACGTGAGGAGAAATGAGCCCGATTCTCACCGGCGTCCCGTGAGATCCTATCGCGCGTCTATTTCAGGAGCTGTTGATGACTGAAGCGCCGCCCCGCCAAGAGCGGCGGAACACGTCTCACGCTATCTCTCTCCCACAGATGCCCGGGTAAAGCTGAGGGGCGCTAATCACGAGCCCCGCAAATAGAACGAGGTGACGGAAATGCCTTGTTCCCGGTCCCAAAAGCGTACGAAACCTAGCACCCTAATGGGAGATTAGAAGAAGAAAAACCTAGCTGTGGAAACAAGTCCGTTAGAAGAACGTGATTAGGAAATACAGGACATCTAAAATGAAGGTGCAACCGCTAGCCAACGCAGTTTAAACAGACCCATTGGAGCCCAAAAGCAAAGCCAAAAATAACAACTTCGATCTAAAGCAAATGCATTCCTCTTGTTAGTGGTTTCAAAGAAGCTAGATTCTGTTTCGAAATGAAACGGATTCAGTCTAATACTGTGTTTAAACATTGTTCTAGCACAGCTCTAGCCAGAAACGAATGACTTACATTGAAATGTGAGCTATCGAAGACAAGACCAAGGGTTTTGGGACTACAACAAACCTTTGGAGAAAGGATCAAATAGCTACATTGGACTGAAAAAGCTCTTAAAAGATACCTTGAAAAGGTCAAAAATACTAGTGCAATACATTTGACGGTAACATTTTCTGTGAGAGCACATTTCATAGGTAAACACTGGTAAAAAGCTTAGTAGACACTTTCAAGAGAGCAGAGAGTAAATCATAGGTCACACATATTTCTGTGTGTGTGTGTGTGTATGTGTGTGTGTGTGTGTGTGTGTGTAATGTGCGTGTGTGTGTATGTGTGTGTGTGTGTGTGTGTGTGTGTGTGTGTTTTCATGGACACCGTTCAATTGTATCCTGAGCACTGTTTTCAACGCCCGCCACAAGTGGAAGGCAATGTCCTGCAGTGACTGTAGCCGTTCACCAGACACCACTGCAACCTGGCAACAACACCAGCGGGAGCAACTCAAAAGTTCTCTTCCTCCTTTCCCAAGTCTCTCTCTCTTTCCTCCCTTGTTATTTTCCTTTCCAAGACAAGGAAAGGAGCGTATAAAGAAAACGGAAAGAAGGGACGGAAGTCACAGTTTTGTTTTTTGGTATCAGGCAACACGAACAAGGCAGAAGAAGAAGAAGAAAAAAGAATTGTACAAAGGCTTCTCAACACATGCTTTCAAACACTGAAAGCAGAAATAAGAGAGGAGGAAAAGGGGGAAAAAAGGCTATAGGCATTGACCTTACAAATGAAAACTGAACCACTTTTAAATCGCACAGGTGGGGAAACTCCTGTTGGCTCATGGAGTGGGTTGCTGCTGGTACCCTGAGCCGTGCTGCCCCCCTGTGGTGTGGGGGTGGAAAGGCAGGCTGGCGGACATGGGCTCCTACAGCCAAAGTAGTGGTTTCACCACGGCATCCGTTATTCTCCTAAAGCAACGAATGAGTGGACCAGCACCCCCAGACCTCATGGCCAGGCACTGCTAGCAAAACGACCCCATGTCTGAATGTCTCGGAATGGGATTTTGGTGGATCGAAGCCGCTTGCGTGTGATAGCGCGTCACGGCAGGAGGGGGACGGACGCACTCACCCCGCCTCCCCTCCATCCTCCCTGTGACAAGGAAGGATGTTTCATACCTTCCACCCCCAACCAAGAGCGTGCAAAGGGGGTTAAGGAAGCAATTCTAGACAGGCAAAGGTGGTGCTCCGAGTCACAGGCAAACACCCTCATCTGGCCTCTCGAGAGTCCAATTCCTGCCCGCTGTTTGGGTCATCCTCGGGGCCTTCAACGTGGAGCGTAGGTCCCTTCCCTTAATCAGACGGCGTTCCCCAACGACAAGAAAACTACAGTGACAGGCCCGGCCCCTGTCAGACGGCGCCCCCTGGTGGTTGCCCGGCGCTGGTGTGGGTGGGTGCCGTCTCGCTGCTGGTCTGGCGGGGCCACATGTAGGTGTGCAAACAGTCTGTAGTGGAGAGAGGGCAGAGGTCACCTCCCCACTGGGGGTGGGGGGTCTTTTAGATGGTCACTGACGGAGGGAGGGAGAGGGTGGGGGGAGGGGGCCCTGGAAGATAAGCTGGACCGGGCCACGGAATTCGCATCCAGCAGTGCCGCTAACTCATTCCACTCCACACACTCACACATACGCTCGTCATGCAAAACACTTGCTCAGGCAAAAAAAAAAAAAAAAAAAAAAAAAAAATTAACACACTCCCCAAAACCAAACTTAAGCATCCAAACTCAATCGCACACAGCCCAACATACCGACACACACACACACACACACACACGTGCACATTTGCACAAACACCCATATAAAAGCCCACGCGCACGCATCCATCCGGACGTTGCCCCCGGTTACGGAGAGGTCTTCCGGCTCGAGACAGGCCGTTTTAGATAGGAGAGTGGGGGGGTGGGGGGGGGGGGGGGTGGGGGGGGTTGGGGGGGTGGAGGGACAACAATGGGAGCGGCAGGCCGGGCGCTCAGGAGACGTGGGGCGAGGAGGACGTGTGCTTCCAGAAGCACCAGCCCCGCTTGGTGTTCTGCTTCCGCAGGATCTCCTCCTCGCGCTCCCGCTCCTTCTGCGAGCGCAGGTAGCGGTCCTCCTCCTTCAGGAACCAGACGGGGGGCCAGCGCTGCTTCTCAAAGTGACGCTGGTTATCTGCAGGGGGGAGACAGACGGGGGGCACAAAGGTCAACCATCACATGTACCAGGGGACAACTAGCGACACTGCTAGAGCCACAGACAGAGAGATGATAGCGAGACGAAAAGAGGGCATAGGGAAGAGACAACATGGGGGGGTAGAAGAAGGAAGAAGGAAGCGCCAGAGATAGAGAGGGAGAAGATGTCACACTAGGACTGCGATGAACAGGGAACGCCGCCGAGGTTGGCAGCGAGGGGAAGAGGAGAGGGAAGAGAGAGCGTCTGAGAAAAAAAAGAAGGCAGAGACACAAAAGGGCGGAGGAGAGGGAGGGAGGGAGGGAGGGAGCGACCGTACCTGGAGACATGACCTTCATGTCTTTGGGGAACTTGCGACACACGCTGTTGTAGTTGGTGCAGATGTGGTGGAGGCACCAGGCCGACAGCTGCTTGGCATTGTGGAACTGGGGACGGGCGGGGACGAGAGACAAGTTCAGAATTAGAAGGTCAAGTCCCTGAAGACTGTTCAAAGCGCATTCCGTGTTCGTAAAGTATGTTTGAAGTCTTCTCTCGTCTACTAGAGTGTGTCGTTATTCGTTTCCATAGACAGGCATGCTCTTTAAAATGGAGGGCCTATTCAAAAGGAGCGAGAGGAAGGGTCATGCTCACCTGAGCCAACTCCAGATAGGCCAGGACCTGTCCGTCAATGTCCTGCTTCTTCACGGCGCACTGGAGCAGCTCATTGACGGCATGTTGCTCTGTGGAGGCACCACACACACACACACACACACACACACTCGAAAATGATGAACCAACAAAAAGACAGGGAACAAATCATGGCGCACAGCACAGTGTAATCTCCAGTGGGAATGGAGACGTTAGTCTGGTGGCGTACCGGTCAGGGCGACGAGGCGCGGCAGGCACAGTCTGTTGGCCAGGATGATGAGCTCCATGGAGTCCAGGCCGGGCGACGGCGTCAGCAGGCCACAGTACAGGAACTCCAGCACGGCGCGCATACAGGCACTACTGGTGTTGGGGATGGGCACCTGGAGGGCGAACGACATGAGGAAGGATAAGGGGAGAGAGAGAGAGAGAGAGAGAGAGAGAGAGAGAGAGAGAGAGAGAGAGAGAGAGAGAGAATCACAGTTCAATGAGTTTAACTGATTTTATGTAGCCTACATTTCAGTGATTTATTCCCCCTAGGTCGAAGAAGGACACTGGCTTAGCGGACAGGCTTTAGAACAACGGGCGGGTCACAGGGCAGCATGTGGGAGAGACCACAGGGGGGTGAAATGTCTCCTCACAGCTCAGGACACAGCCCTTCTCTTTGTATGGCCTTCCTCTGTTGCAAGGAGTCCGTATCACAGCTCTCCCACACCATGCAAGCTTGAAACAATGGGCTTCATTGAGGACACAGAACAGCTGTGTGAATGTGTGTGTGTGTGTGTGTAAGAGAGAGAGGGTGCGTGTGTGTGTGTGTGTGTGTGTCTATGTAGATCTTTCATAACAGGATTTGTTGCTGACAACAGGATATTGAGCCAGCGAGCCACGGGGGGTGTGAAGTGAGAGAAGCGGTGATGTCAGGGGAAGCAGCGCCGCAGGGGGGCTGGAGGCATAAGGGCAGCCGGACCATTTGATCCGGGCCCAGATGAAAAGCCCTGTGAGGGGGGCCATGACGCTAGCCTCGCCGCTAGCGCTAAAGGGCCTCAAAGAGCATGGGAGCGGGGCCCGTCGGGGGGGGGGGGGGGGGCAGGGCCGGTCTGGATGCTCCCTGGGCCGGGAGGCAGGGGCAGCAGCAGCACGCTGGAAGAGGAGCGGCCTACTGAAGGGACACCCTATGGCCACCGGTGCTCCCACGGTTTGAGAGGCTCAGAAGTCCACGCGCTGTCACGCAGCGAGTTACCCGCCGGAGAGGACGATGCGACGGCCACTTGTCTTAAAGGAAGGGGAAGTGAGGTTGGCCTGCACGGCGTTCCACTAGCAGCTCAGTGCAGCTGTGAACTTAAAGAGGCAGGAAAGAGCTACTGTAACGAAAGTGGAAGCAAAACAATGGTCCCGCCATGACCACGGCCCCCGCGTACCACGTGCACCTTCCTCCGTGACGCGGGAGTAGGTTCAGCCCCCTTTTGTTGTACCAGTATCACGTGTTGGCAGACCAAGCTGAAATGATGTTGGAGAAACCCCCTCAGCCAGTGTGGGGAAAAGAACACAGGCTGAAACCCACCACTGAGGCCTCTGGGTGGCACACTACTTTTACATAGAGTTCAGTGTGATCCACATCAGCCACAGTGGCTACAAGGTATCTGCTGATGTATCACAATACATGAATGTACTCTTTACCTTCAACGTGACATTAAGCAAGTTTCACAAATGCACACAGCGGATGTATATTTCAATGCATAATTGATAAGGGAAGCTGTTCAACACCAATGCATGGGGGAGTGATTGAAGCCCGGATAGGTCTGAGCGGATGTGACTGGTGATTTATATTGACCCCTCGTCATCCTCCCCATATCTCCCTGGGAGGGGGTCTCTGCACCTTCCCCTGTCCTGGCTCATTAGGAGAATGTCAGCCTGGCCGTGACCTCTCATTACAGCTGAAAGGTCGTGATAGAGAGACGTGGGGTGCGGGGGGAGCGGGGGTCCTGCCGGGGTTCAGAGGCCTGGGCTGGGCCTGGCTGCTGCGTAACGAGAGGACTCAGACACTGTATGAAGGTCACCAGAAGGGATGGGTGAGGGTGTGGGTAGGGAGGTGGCCACTGTGTGGATCCCAAGCCACCGCTGAGTACAGCAGACCTCCAGTTTGCCTTGTTCCCCCGACCGGCCGATAGAGGGCGCTCTACGTACGGCGGGCAGGGGACTGTGGTCATAGCAACCGAGTGTGGGAGAGTGATAAAGGGCGAGAGGTTGAGAAAAGGCAAAAGGGGGAAGACGAGAACAGGGACGAAACTAAGATATGCTCTCCTTCCTGTTTCAGCGTGGCACACACACACACACACACAACACTCTGCCCTCTTCCTTCTGTAATGGCACCTGCTGTATCGGATTTGGAGTGTGTGAGAGACCAACATGACAGGCTCTCACGCTCATCTTTATAGGTCTTTGTAGATTTGCCCTGCACCACTAAGCCTACGACTCGCACAAAGGCACAAAAGCATGTGCACACAAACACACACAAACGCACACACACACATACACACACACACACACACAAACAAACAAACACACACACCACATCCTCCCTAACACTAAACCACAGGTAATGCACACCTCGCCGTCTCTTCAAACACGTTCTGTTCCGTCTTGGTAGGCAGGGAGTGACCACCACGGAGGCGTCAGCGTGCCATCGGAGCCCGTCCCCGCTGCCAAGCAGCCTAGTTACCCCGGCGCAGCAAGCCAAGTGAGAGGGGATAAAAATACCAACGAGGAAGTGTGAGGAAACCGTGGCGATAGCGCGGAAGGTGAGAGCGCGCTGCAGACGGCGCAGCTCTCGACAGGCGTGTGGCTGGTCTGCCTCCGCCTGCCTCTCCCAGGCTTTACCCACGTACCATACAATACCATATTATACCATATTATACCATATTATAGATATGTATGCAGTGCTTTTAGTCTGGGTAGACCTCGTGGCGTTTTACAAGACATTTTAATCCAATGCTAGCTCAGAGTAATACGTCTTGAGCCGGGGTTTAAATCGTTTATCTTTGGAAGGGAATTCCATAAAAAGGTTGGCCTGAAAGCCAAATGCCCTGTATCCCAACTGTCTTAAGACGTAACTTAGGAATTGTTAAAAGCGTGACGTCCGGTGAGCGAAGAGCGGGACCCGGGTTGCGCGGGGGTTAACAGCTCTACCGGGTAGGAGGGGGGTGGTTCAGCGTAAGGCTTTGTAGGTTAACAGTAGGTAAACTGTAAAAATGTATGCGACAAGACAAGGAACGTACCCATCTCTGAAGAGACTGCACCCTCACAGCGGACACAAGTCTCCCCTACATCCCGACCTGAACCTTCACAAAGCCCCTTTTCAAAAGACTCGCCTTCAATTATTCTCTGCAAAAAAAAACCTCGGCCTGTCGCTCAGAGAGAGAAAGAGAACAAGAGAGAAAAAGAGAGAGAGAGAGAGAGAGAGATGTTTTCCCTCCCATTGTGGGTTTCTATTCGAGGTACGGGATTAGAAGCAAACCTGCGACTTGGCTGCGGTGTCCAAGGCCGTTTGATAGAAAGAGAGAAGAGGGGGGGGGGGGGGCAGAGCCTCTGTGTGTCCGCCTCTGAAAACTCTCCCTCTGTTGGAGAGTCGGTGTTCAGTGCTTCATAAAAGTGTCTGGCCTCGCCTCTGTTCAGGCCGCCGCTGAAAATAGCCGGGCATTCAGCACACAGATGTGCACCCGCCGGCAGCGAGATAGGCGGCATCGCGGCCCCGTTACCCCGGCTACGGCCTACGTCAGTCACACCGGCAATGCCACACAATCAGAGGCACATCTGGGCCCACTCCAAACGGACCCTCGTCCAGTCGCAAGGGGGCCAGCCGGAGAATCTGAAGGGTTTCCACATGCGATTTTGCGTGGCTGTGTGTGTGTGTGTGTGTGTGTGTGTGTGTGTAAACCTGGTGGCTTGGGCTATTTAGAAACATGCAAACAAACACAAAAGACAAAACGCTGACAGCTCCACATTGTCCGGAGCCTCTGGCTTTGAGGCTTTGTTCCAGCAGCACCTGCCCCCTGCTCTGTGCCAGCCCTCAACTCACTCAATGCATGGCCAAAGCAGACAACACCATCGTGAATCCAGGGTCGCCATGACGACTGCCTGCCCCCCCCCCCCCCCCCCCCCCGCCCCCAATCCAGGCCAACTCAAACAGTAGTTCCCACCTATGTCCGATATTTTGCAGCCACCCATCTGCCTTTCCACGTTTGGTTTGTGCATTTGCAACAGCGTGGACCAACGGCTTTGGTCCCACCCTCCTCCGAGCTTCCTGCGCCAACCAAACCCCCTGACCCCTACCTCTCCCCGACCCAGGCACACCTTGCCACCCCTGGCCTCTCCGCTCCTCCCTGGCCGGCGCTGCCGGTAGGCCCGTGTCTGATTTCCAGGCCTTGCTTCCCGGCAAGGCCGTAACCTAAAGCCAGCGAGGTCTGTAACCGTAGCCAGGGGATCCTGTTCCCCCTCCAGGGGCTCTGGAAGGCCACAGCCAGACCTAAGCACTGCCTCCCTGGGTAGGCAGAGTGAGGTTTGCCCGGCGCATAGCGGCCCAGAACCTGAGGAGGCCGGACAGTAACCGGACTAGCCCCACGGGAGGGAACACTGACCTGGATAGAGGACAGCTAAGGGAGCTGCAAAGATCCATGTCGGCCCCCAGGCCTCACAACTCATGTTAATAACACACACCGCAGTGCTGGATTGTCAAATGTGTGATTCAAAAGTGCCACTCTATTTACAAGCTCTTAACTCATATTTATTGCCTTGATGAGGCTTCCTAGTGATAGAATATAAGCTTCTGTCTCTGTTTCCAGGGAGGACTGCCCACCTCCACATGTCACACCATCTGGTTGGCAATGGAAGGGCAGCCGGTGAGAAGAGGACGCACAGAGGCACAAAGCACGCGGTGAGGGACTTTTGGCCTGTGATATAACGTGTGATCCGATCGCACAAGTGCCGGCCTGAAAGCCAGCTGTGCACAGGAAGTGACACCCGAACCGCACAGGAAGTCCTGGGGTGAGTGGATTTCCGGCGAGCTGAAGCTGTGCCTCAGAAAGGCCAACGTAACGACTGCTTTCTACCATAATCACTCATCTGTGCTGGATACACTTAAGTGCATACACTCAGTGGTGTCAGCACCAACAGTGGGGTGACGCAATGGTTCCCAGGGTGATCAGCTTTCTGGGCTTATGCAGGTCCCAACTACATGTCGACTGACTGTCACGCCTTGGTAATGTACAAAGAGTATAGGGGCAAACCACTTACTGTAACAGTGCGTTCTGTCGTTCAAAATGGCCAGTGTAGCGGTACTAAACCCCGCTAACGGACTCACCTCCTCGATGTAGCTCTCCATGAAAGACCCGCGGAACATAGCAGCCATCCAATCGCAGCTGGAGATGAGCAGGGGCTTGTGGGCGGGCAGGAAGCCGTCGTCCAATCGGAACACCACATCTAAAACCGGGGAGGGAAAAGATCACTCATCTCGAGTCCAGGCTACAGAGGGGGGAGACACACACACACACGCGCGCGCACGCAAGCCGACAGACAGACATAGAGACACAGGACAGGGGTAGACAGACAAAGAGATAAATTGACAGATAGACAAGAGGAGGAGCACAATTTGACACAAGTACTAGGAGCAGGAGAGGAGTTGTGTCAAGCGCTAACAAGCAGACAGAGGGTGAAAAGCTAAGAAAGGCTAACAAGACTACTACTCCTACCCTACTCTCACAGAGAGACCGCAGATCAAATATACAATGTATAATGTATGTGTGTACAGCTGCAGTGACAGTAGTCATTCTATAAACTCCATAATCATCCCTGCGTGTTAGATAGTAACCTAACATACACTAGTCTGACAAAGAAATACACAATAAAAAAAATTAAAAAAAGACTATAAGTGGAAAGGGATGTAAAGGGCGGAAGAAAGATGAAAGAGTTTGGAGTGGAGTCGATGTCTCTCGTTCTGTTGGGAACGCTTGGGAGACATGCAGCCTAAATAACTTAAAGAGACACGGAGACACATGGACACACAGAGACACACTTACAACACGGACCAGTCACTGGACAACATCGAGTGAACTGCGGGTGGCATAGCACACACGCATAACAGATTGCACATTCTGCAATTCATTGCATCATGGGAGAAGAGTATGTTCAAATGTACACTCAGGTGTACATTTCCAGAGATTGAGTTTGAGAAAATGCTGACGCGTCGAAAAGAACATTGGCATTTGACAGACTGAATGTCTACGGACTACCAAACACCCACATACACCCGGTCTCTCGTCTAAAGCGAAGAAAGAATCAAAGAAAAACAGCCGCTAACAAGCACGCTCGGGGCTGTAGCTCTGACGCTCTGCCTGGACGAGTGTGGAAGACGACGGGGGGGGGGGGGGGGTGGTTACCGGCGAAGGTGCCCTTGCTGAGGCACTCCTTGATGCGGTTGGCGCGCCGCACGTGGAAGGCCTTGGTGATCTCCTGGTTCATGAAGCTCTCGCGGTTCAGCACGTTGGCCACCATCATGCGCAGGTCAAACACCTCCAGGAGCTCGGCGATGGTGGCCACCTGCATCAGGTCGCCCCGGGCCTCGTCCAGGCTGCCCGTGTACAGGTACTGCAGCACGGCCTGGGGACACACAGCGCACACCGTCAGCACCTGGGGACCGCTCCCATTGCTCCTCACATGCAACGCCATGACCCTCACACAGTGGTTAGGCGAACCCTTTTGCTTTGGAAAGCGTAATGATTTTCAATTTCAAGTCACACCACGTTAAATTATCATAGCTATATGATTATCACGTGCAATGCTGTCTTTAGAAAGCCTTCGTGTTTTGTGTCTGGATCGTTGGGAGGAAATGGACGGGGTCTTACCTGGAATGGCTCCTCCTGGATGAGTCCGTCCATGGTGACCACGGTCATGAGGCGCGGCCGTCCCGTCCGGGGGTCCTCCACGTGCTCCAGCCCGATGCTTAGGAAGCCCCGGCCCCAGCCCGAGAGGGCGCGGCCGGCCACGGGGGGCCTGGAGGAGCCCTGGGTCCTGGCCGGGAGGGCGTTGTCGCTCTGGGAGGTCCTCAGGGAGCCCTGGTGGAGCAGCGAGGGCCGCGCCAGCCCCTGCCCCCCGCTGCCCGCGTCCTTGTCGATGTCCAGGCTCTTGGTGCGGCCCGCCTGCTCCTTGGCCCCCCGGCGGCTCTTCTCCTCCTCTTCCTCCTCCTCCTCCTGGCCGCCCTCCGCGCGCTCCCCGCCCTCCCGCACCTCCCCGTCCCGGCTGGAGGAGGCCAGGTCCAGGGTGAAGAGGTCGTAGAACTTGGAGCAGGAGGTGGCCAGGTAGACCTTGTGGGCGAAGACGCGCGCGGTGCCGCCCTGCAGGACAAAGATGACGTCGGCGCACAGCGGCTGGCAGAAGAGGGCGTCGGGGCCCTCGCCGTCCATGGGAGGGGGGTCGGGGATGCCCACCACGGGCCGCGGGGGCCGGGGGGGCAGGAAGGGGGCCTGGAGCAGGGGCCTCTGCACACGCTTCAGGTGGGACTTCCAGAACTGCAGGTGGCGGCGGGAGATGAGGGCGGCGCGGATGGCGTTGTCGAAGACGTCCTTGACGCCGAACTGGGCCACGATGCTGCTCTCGTAGTAGGGGATGCCCAGCTCCTTGGCCACCTCGTGACCTCGCTCCGGAGCCAGGATGTCTGTGGGCTTGATGGGTCTGCGGACACAGGGGGGCATCATCAGGAGACCAGAGAATTGACAGCATCGATGCAACGTAATGTAGTCTAAGGTAATGTCAGATAATATAATGAGTAATATCCAACGATCCTAAAGCTCTTTGATAAGTGGATGTGAGGGGCATTACACTTGGAAGTGCTTTAAGAAGATTAGGAGTGTAATGTAGATAAGAGGACAGGGCGGGTATGGAGGAGAGGGCAGCACCTCCTCCACAGCTCCCCACAGCACTTAGCAGGGGGGCTAAGGGGGGGGGGGCAGCACCTCCTCCACAGCACCCAGCAGGGGGGTTAAAGGGGGGGGGGGGCAGCACCTCCTCCACAGCACCCAGCAGGGGGTCAGAGAGAGAGAGTGGGGGGGGGTCTTACTTGGCGAGGGGCCGGCGGGCGCGGTTGACGGCGTCCAGGTCGGCGTAGCGCAGGTCCAGCTGGCAGCCCACCAGGATGATGGGCGTGCGCGGGCAGAAGTGCTTGATCTCCTGGAACCACATGGTGCGCACGTGGCGGAGCGAGTTGGGGTTGGCCAGGGAGAAACACAGCACCACCACGTCTGACCTGGGAGGGAGGAGAAGACAGGAGAGAGTGAGAGAGACGCAAGGAGAGGGGGAGCCGGAGAGCAAAAGATAGAAAAAGTTATGGAACGGAGGGAGAAAGTACAACGACAGAGGGAAAGAGACAAAGAGCGAACAAAAGTATCAGAACATATGAAATGGGGGGAAGGATTCTAGGCGGTGGGAGATCCAAATGGAACTGAAAGTAGCCACTGGAAACCTGTCCGGATGGTGCCACGAGCAGACTGGGACGTGAGCTGAAAAGGCATTGTGTGTTTGTGTTTGTGCGTGTGTGTGTGTGTGTGTGTGTGTGTGTGTGTGTGTGTGTGTGTGTGCGTGTGTGTGTACCTAAGGGTCTGGTGGTCTGCGATGGCCCTGTCCTTCTTACATAACATAAACCTACCAGACCCCCAGGCAGCACGGGCCACAGAGGGAAGGCTAAAAATAGAGCATGACACACATATTCACTCACCCTCTGTCTGTCTCTGTCTCTGTCTCTGTCTCTGTCTCTGTCTCTCTCTCTCTCTCTCTCTCCCTTTGTCTCTCTGTCTCTCTGTTTCTCTGTCTCTCACACACGCACACACACGTAATCAGAATACACACATTCTTGCGCACACAGAAGCCTGTCAAGGCCCTGTGTCTAAGACACCATGGCCAGAGAACAGCCTTGAGTGCTGCTGTCTGCTCCCTTCTCATTAGCTGCACCCCAACCCCCACATCCCCCCAGTGTGTGTTTGTGTGTGTTTGTGTGTGCCTGTATGTGCGTCGGCGTCCTGAAAATGTTGAGATCTAATGTCACATATCCTTTATCTGATGTGGCTGAAGGCTCCATAACAGACCCTATACGGTGCTCTGTTGTCGGTACAGCGCGGGACCAGGGGCTGTTTGGTAAACGACACAGGACATTAAACGCGAGATGGAGAAAGATTAGCCAGCGGTGCTTTCAAAACACACCGCGGTGTCCGGCCCAGCCGGGAGAGAGAACCCGCGGGCTGTGTGGGTAAGCAGGTTCCTGGTCTGGCATGTTCTAACCCGCGTTACACACGCTCGACCCGGGGACTGAGCGCTGAACGTCTCCCGCATAGCTGGAGGACTTGAGCCGCCGCGCTGAAACTAATCTGCCGTCTTCACCGTACCAGCGCCGTTTAACACCGTCTAAACGCTTCTCGTGTTGCCCAGTGGAAAATGCTGATGTGTGTAGCCAGACAAAAGGTGCCCCATAGTCCACATCATTTACTTCCACTGATGTAAAGTAGAATTACCCTTCAGTGGGGCTCCAGGACATAGCATACGGCTTTGCTAAGCTGTTGCATCACCGGCTAAGCGCACACCCACAGCAACACACACACACCCACACGCACACGCACACGCACAAGCGTGCGCACACACACACACACACAAACACACACACACACACACATACTTTCAGGAATTAACATTAGCTCTCTGTCCAGGTTTGGTTATCCTGCCTCACTCTGTTTTAATCCACAGTGGGAGTGTACGAGTTTTCCTCTTTGTGGTTAAGGGTGAGTCTCTCTCCCTCCCCCCCCCCCCCCCCCCCCCCCCCCCCCCAGCCCCCCACGCTCCAGTGTGTGTGTGTGTGTGTGTGCGTGCGTGCGTGCGTGCGTGTGTTTACCGTTGCCAGAGGATTGAGTTGAACATCAAAACTCCTGACTAACTGTATGTCTGTTTACAGTACACACACACACACACACACACACACGGCTGAAGCCAGCAGAGATCTCCCAGTCACTGAGTCAGTCTTTCCACTGTTACTGGAGAGCATGCTGGCCTTACGTCAGATTCAGAGCCTGACATGGCCGTACTCAGAGCCAGCCCATAGAGCCTCGCGTCACGTCAGTCTACTCCACAGCGAGGCGTGCTCCTGAATTAATTATTGACGTATGAATCCTGTGAAACGCTATAAAACGCCCCTATCAAAAACAAAGCCGGTGGCTAATGAGTACATGTTGTGGTTAGAGCAGGGTTGGCTGAGGGCAGCGCTTGATTCGCCCCTCCATGGAAAGCCGCCACTCTGGGGGTTACTCAAGGGCACGGCGAGACCAAATCAGACCCATCCAGAGCGTGAGCGCGGGCGGGCGGGCGGCTAGCAGCAGGTCTGATGAGGGCTTCAAGAGGTCAGGACGGCGGACGCACAGGGAACAGCTGAGTAAGCACCCACTCTCATCAGCGCACGGCAGGCTGACTGGGCATATTGCATGGGCGCGCACACACACTAAAGCGCGCGCACACACACACACACACACACACACACACACACACACACACACACACACACACACACACACACACACACACGTACACAAATGCAAACTCAAGGACACAGGGAGCGCCAACGTACTGTCAGTCACATAACATTCTAAATCTAAATATCTGTTATGCAATCAGAGTGTTTTCCATCCACCCTGACAACACCTTGTTGGGGCACGGGTGTGTGTGTGTGTGTGTGTGTGTGTGTGTGTGTGTGTGTGTGTGTGTGAGAGAGAGAGAGAGAGTTATAAGCTATACAGAGCTCAAATATGCGCTCAAAGAGAGACATGAATAGATGGTTAACGTGGTACTAGTGTGTGTGCGTCCTTACCTGCCGTAGGCAAAGCGCCTGTCTT
>JAPMUY010000305.1:52500-67500 GCA_026901105.3 Galaxias olidus | reverse complement strand
CCGTGGCATCATGTATACAAAGGGTGTGCAGCGGCCCTAGAGTGTCCACGGCACGCCGTCTCCTCTCAACTATCCCGAAGCATTCCCAAACTCCTAAGTGACGTCCAACTGGGCCGCCTCGGCTTTCCCTCCCTCCGCTCTCGCCCGCGTCACCATTCCCGACCCAGAGCCTCACCCGGCGTCCCCGTAGACTCCACAATGCCCTGTGTTATCTTTTGACTGTTGACCCAGAAACACGGCTAAGAAGCTAGCGCTGCCCCATATGCGCTGCGCTGAACACACAACGATAAGGATTCCGCTCATCCGGAGCACTCATATGATTAGGCACTTAAAAAAGGACATTGCTTGCTGCCTTTCACCCATGCGAGAGATCCGTGCGCTGGCTCTGAATATTCACATGCACAATTCCATGATGAATATGCCAGAGCCATTGTCTCTGCTGGACTACTGAGTCTAATAGTTCAAAGAGAAATGGTATAAGACAGAAGCTTGACTGGGTATGATGGCATTGTGCCAGTGATGGCAAATAATGCATTTTGAATGTGTTTACTTTGTGTTGGGTTACAGCTTCATTTACATGACAAGCAATGGCAACACCCTGTGCCACGTACCCCACCTTATGACCTCATTGGCATCTGTGTAATGTAATGATGTATATATTAATGGGCTCATACCTCCTCCACTGTCCAATTAGGAATATAGTGTGTGAGTGTGTGTGACCGTAATTGCATTAGTACTTAAGCCTTTCCCCAACTACTGTGCAAGTGGCAGACTGCTGCAGACTATTGCAGACTATTGCATCAATGGACATACCCTCATCTGAATGATGGCTTTGCGCAGCCATTCATTACAATGAATAAGGCTCATTCATAAATTTGAGGAAACGAATCAACAAGAAACAGGGATTTGAAACATCTCCCATGGCTTTGTCTGGGGGGAGATGATCCTAAGTGTAGTTTAAAAAACCTCATTATCTGGATAAAATTGTCATTTTTAGCAAGCGATAGGGGCAGGTGGATACACACACCCTAAAAATATGCATCAATAAGCATTGCGTAACAAACCAAGCCCATGCTGCAAGCAGCAAAGCAGCGGTGCCGGCTAGACAGCACAAAAGCAGAACAAAATGATATTCATGAAGCTTGCTATAAAATAGCGAGCGGTTTTATAAACTTCTGGACACAGAAAGCGATGGAAAAGGTATCCATTAACACATAGATATGTAGACATGTGACTCACATGCCATGCAGGGCTGATATTTGTCCCTACCTTCCGACGGTTCCAGGATTGACCCACATGCCACTTGTGTATTGTTCACCCAGCCACGTTAACCGAGGCAAGGAAGAGAAATAAAGTAAAAACAGAGGTTCATTCAAACCCGTGTTTGTAAATAGCTTATACCGCAAACGTGATCTAGCCTACACAAACTCAGAATTGACAGAGATATACATCTTCCTCTTCGTGCGGTTCTCTACACTTTCGAGGAGATTATTTGCGCCTTGTCGTTTGTCTTTCACCACGAAGAGTCTGCAGGCTACACAGTGTTGCTTGCAATGTTAAGCGTAAACCTGTGTACATACAGTTAAGATTCTA
The DNA here is from genome assembly GCA_026901105.3 of Galaxias olidus. NCBI lineage: Eukaryota > Metazoa > Chordata > Actinopteri > Galaxiiformes > Galaxiidae > Galaxias > Galaxias olidus. The sequence goes on along the minus strand of JAPMUY010000305.1, from coordinate 65,907 downwards.
ACCCCCTCGTAATAACCACCCCTTTGTGTTTGTGTTTCCCCAGCTGATTCCTTTGATGGCACGCCTCTACGCCTATGCGTCATGACAACTCCGGTGCTTCGAATTGTACATAGGTGAAAGAAGAGCCAATCACAAGAAGGAAAGCGGCTATATTCCCGCCCCCGCACCAGGATCTCCCGCCCCATTAACTCGAAGAATGCCGTTCAGACTTAGTCCAGTCTAGACGAGCGCACTGCAACCAGATAAAATAAAATATTGTCACAAGCACTGTAAGCTTGGCTGATTTCTCACAATATCAAGCAACTTAAAAACTTGTGAGTTAGCTGCAATATGTAGGCTTACTGTATGATTGTTCAAATAAATTAGTTTTCCAAGACCTCATCATTTAGAATTCAAGCCAGGAATGTTAAGCTTTGCCACTGGGAAATTCAAGATACACTGCCGAGACAGAAGCACATCCAAATGAATTTTCTTAAACTTGTACACACTTGTAAATCATTGTTATGATGAAAGCCTTTGCGAATTACAAGGGAACTTTGATGTTTATTATTTTATCACCAACATGGGGAAATTATTTAATCCAAGGTAGCTAAATTATTTGGGAGGTCAAAATGTGACATAAGAAGTATTATGTACTATGAAGACAACTTACTTACATGACCTAATAGGACAACAAAACAATATATTGGCCATGCACAATCAACTTTGGATAAGAGGAGAGATGACTGACATCTCCTGGTAGACTTGGGTACTTTGTATTTTGAAATAGGGGGGCTCGGTTTGGCACCGACATTAAAGGCAAAAACACATGCCCACTGGTTTCTATGGTGAAATGCTGTGAACACAGTCCATGCTTTAGACTGGACTGAACTTGACTGGACTGGACTGGACTGAAGGGCTGTCTTTGGCAGCGCTCACTGTAGGTACACGCAGCCCTGAGAACCCCCTGCCCTTCTGCCCCCACCCTGGCAGCCCCCAAATGGAACAGCATGAATGATGGGACAGGAATGCTGGAAAGCATAGGGGGCTAGCACCAGCTTACTGGCACATACAGAGGCGAGCCCTTTGTCGAAGATGTGAAACACTCGTGTGTAGACTTTAATTAAGTCGGGGGTTTTCACATGCGCCGTGAAACAGAGGCAGTCTATCTTTTCTATTGCCATTTCGTTTGGATTTTTTGTTATTTTTGGACTGCCTTGATGCTACACGTTTAGCGTGGTGCTCTAGGTTCTCCCAGCGCGCTTGGTGTCTCGGGTGGAGCAGGCTGTTTCCCTCACCGTCCTCCGCGTCCCTCTCTGACCACAGACACGAAGAGACATCGTACCCCACAGGCATCTATCTAGTCATCTAGTGGCTGACCCGGCGTTCACCCCTCCAGATTGGCCCAAGCTGTCCCCCCCCAGTCCTGCACTGGAGCAGAGATAAGCTGTAAAAAACACTCAACGTCTCACTTCCTCCCTGGCCATGGAGGGCAGGCCTTAGACCGGCTCTATTCCGAGCGCTGTCGAAAACAGCACGCGCACGTACCCATACGCACACAGACACACAAACAGACACGCACACACACACACACACTAAGAGAAACCAATAAATCCACTTTTCAAACACACACAAACATTAATAGACCGAGAGAGCCAGACAGACACACACGCACAATGACACCCTCTGCCAGCACATATCCGGCGGTGCACGCTGACACAAGTAGGTCAGAGCCACAGTGGGGAACGAGAACACACACAAAAAAAATAGGCCGAAAACAAGCACAACATTTGGTTTTATAAAATTTTCCCCAAAAGTCAGAGCTACTGAAGCTGGCTGACAATAAGCAGGGTGTTGCAAACTGTCCAGTCCTTCTCCTGGGCCCCTTACCACTAACCTATAGACAGGGCCCATTCTACCAAACGGGAGGACTTGTAAACATGGCTATTATTCATAACACGGAGCAGAGATTTAGTTAGGGCTGTCCTCAGAGTAAAGGGAGAGCATTTTGCAGGCATAAAACATTTTTTGGTTAGTGTGTGGGGGTGCTCAGCCACAATCTTTTGTACGAGACGCTGCGATTCTTGAGGACAACCCTGGTACATAGAACAGGGACGTTATCAGGCCAAGTAGAAATATTTAACCCAAAGGACCTTTCATTTTGATTACATGACACACATGAACGTCTGTAAATGTATAGCACAGGTTAAGATTGTTAATTTTCAATTGTCCCTTAAGGACATGTTTGTGTTTGTGAAATGTTGAATAAGAAAACCAAGAGCGAATGGGATAAGAAACAGGGATGCACCCAAAACGGGAATCCGAGGTCAAAGGTCAGAGGTTGCCATGGCGAGGCTGGAGCAACAAGCGAGATGACCTCGTGGGAAGGAGCAAAGCTGGCGCTTCGAATTGACAAGCAGCGCGAAACCAAAGCCAAACGGGAGAGCCAAGCGGAGTTCAAACTCGCACAACAACAATCCCCCATACGTGGCCCACGTAGTTGACACGGGCAAGTGACTGAGACATGCTGGCATGGGAACGGAGTGTTTTTGCAACAGCCTGCCATTTTGGCGATTGGCGTGCGTGCGGAGTGTGAGTTTGCGTGACAAACATGGCATGCCAGATAAGTCCATAGCCAGAGGAAAGGGAGGCGAAGGGAGAGACAGCGATGCAACGAGAGGGCCAGAGAGTAATACGTCCAGAACCACGTTTATCTTTGGTTGATAGTCTTATCACAGCTCATTTGAAAACTCCACAGCAGCGTGTGTGTGTGTGTGTGTGTGTGTGTGTGTGTGTGTGTGTGTGTGTGTGTGTGTGTGCCTGTCTGTGTGGGAAAGCACTGCGTTACCAGTAGTGTACAAAGTTGCACATGCCACGTGGATACACAAACATGTCTTCACCACAGAAATGCAAGAACACAAGGAAACCAGAAACGTGATTTTGTGCTTCTCTTTGGAGGTGGGGATCAGAATGGCAAATGTGCTGTTCAATTCTGGCAATGAAATCTGTGTCAATTCCTCCAGCCAGGTCACTGAGGATATGTTATTCTGATGGAGAGGCGCTTTCCCTCTCTCTCTTTCTCTCTCTCTCTCTCCTCTCTCTCTCTCTCTCTCTCTCTCTCTCTCTCTCTCTCCCACAGCTATCATAGCATGAGAACCCAGAGCGGCCTCTGAAGACAAGCAGAGGCAGGGAGGCTTAATGACTATAATACTATGGTGTGGGGTCAGTGCTGGTGATGAGAGGTCGCCATGGTGCCAGTATGTCAGGAATGTCAAGGAGCCAAGGGGCTCTGAGGAGGTCACCACCAGGAGTGTGTTTTTACGTGGAGCACTCCACTGTGACATAGACCAGACCAGGGAGTAGGACGTTGGCCGTTGCCAGCAGTAGGCCATGCCCCCAAGTGCACACAGCAAACACACAGCAACCACCCACCGCTCTCTGACGTGTCAGGCCTCCTAACGCGCTCTGTGTTCCCAGCGGCTCCTGCCGCCGCGGCCCCCGCCCCCCTACCCTCTCCCGAGAGGCCTGAGGGTGAGACCGTAGACCCGGACCACGTGACTTTGGCTCCTGAAACACCTCCTGGGACTGAGAAGGAGAACACCTGCGATCACATTCCGGTGGCTGTTGGTGTGCTAAGCAGGGGTTGTGTAAGTGTGTAACCCTTTGAGGCAGCCGCGGAGGTTTGTGATGGGGGACCGGAAGTGTTGATCGGCACAGACCGGCCTGGTTCAACCACGAACAGCACAAAATACTCAGTACAAAATAGAGTTTGTCGCCATCCCAGTTTATGACCCTCAGAGGGCTGAGGTTGATCGAGCATATTTCGACCAGACGTGGGCATGCGCACACACACATTCACACTCACACACACACACACACACACACACACACACACACACACACTCACACACACACACACACACACACGCAGAATAGGAAAAGAGGTCAGCAGAAGGGCTCCTGAAACTGTGGCTCTGTCAAGTGGGAGGGCTAATCTTATTAATGCTCCGCTCAGCAGCCCTTTCAGCCCTGTAATTAGCTGATGAGACTGAGTCAGGGCTGGGGCTGGAAGCTGGAGGAGCCAAGACTGGGGCTGGGGCTGGGGCTGGGGCTGGGACTGGAACCTGGACTGGAACTTTGCTTGGAATCATGGCTCAGCGTAGGGGATGACTGGAGCCTACAGAGCCAGGGCTGGAGCTGGGGATCAGCCTGGGCCTTGGCTCCATCTGCATGACCTGAACCCGGACCCTGACCAGCGGGCCGTGTCAGATGAGACCCACACTTCTAGTCCGGTTAACATGTCACGCTTCCTCCCCCCTGGGTTGTGTAAGACTTGCACACTAACGATGTGTTTGCCCGTGGACTTAATCCGGCAGATCTGCAGGTCCGCGTTAGCCTCCTCGCGCCCTTTAGTCGATCCATCAGCGGGGATCAAGACGCAGGCTGACATGGGCGGTCAGCTCAGCCTTTGCGGGCAGAGCGGAGAGATGCACTCTCTTGGGTGTGTTCCTCCCTACCATTTTGTTTCTTTCTACATTCCCCCCACCCCCCGTTGTACTCTCTGTGGTTGGGAGCCGACTAAAAGTTGCAGAAGTCGGTTGATGAAGTAGAGACGTTGGCATTCAACTCTATGAAAGGGACCAGGGTCATATAGAATAGAGCGAGTATGCAAGGTGACTCGGTAAAGAAACTAACCGTTAGTTCTGTATCTCTGTGGTTACTCCGTCATGCCGCGATAGGGAAAAGAGCTGGCGTTACAAACATACACCGGTCAACTCTCTCTTACGGCTCTCGCCAATGCCGTGGGCAGTGGGACGCGCTTAAAGCCACAGTGAATGCTTACCGACACAAAGAGCGAAAGAGAGACGGGAAAAAAGACAGAACACAGAGACAGACAGATTAAAAGAGAGACAGACAGACGGAACGAGAGACAGACAGATGGAAAGAGTGCGAGAGGTGAGGGAGGTCGCGGGGAAGCGATAGAGCACAGAGAAGACGGGGGTCCGCTCTTCCTGAAAACAGCCTGATCAAACAGAGAGGCGGGCCAAGGCAAACACCTCTGGACTTCAGCCTCGCAGAGCCACGGCCGGGCCCAGATCACACTCTCCACGCTCAGTCAACACACTGTGGAGGCTTTCACACACACACACACACTCACACACACACACACACACACACACACACACGCACGCACGCACGCGCGATGCTACACACAGTTCGTGGTGACATATAAGAGCGAACGAGTGAGAGAGACAAAAATGGCATGGAACAAAATAAGTAGAGAGAGAAATGAAGAGAGAGGGGGAGAGAGAGAAAGAGACGAGAAGATGACAGAGCAACGGAGAGAGAGAGAGGAGAGAGGGCAGAGAGAGGGAGATAAAGAGAGAGAAAGAAAGGGGGAGATATACATATATATGTATACTATATATATATATATATATATATATATATATATATATATATATATATATATATATATATATATATATATATAGAGAAGAGAGAGAGAGAGAGAGAGAGAGAGAGAGAGAGAGAGAGAGAGAAATAAATATAGAAAGAGAGAGAGAGAGATAGAGAGAGATATAGAAAGAGAAAGAAAGAAAAATAGAAAGAGAGAGAGAGAGAGAGAGAGAGAGAGAGAGAGAGAGAGAGAGAGAGAAAGAGCGAGGTTAGGAGTGCGGTTTTTAAACGTGACCCCTGTGCATAACAGGAAGGCCCTGTGTTGTGATTACTCCAAATAGCCTGCGCCCTGTTTGTCTGTCGGCCACTTCACTGGGGAGAGTTCCTCAAATTGTACTGTAGCCTCCGCTCACACAAACAGAGGCACAATGCGCCGCGCTCTAAAGATATATAGATACGTCCATAGGTCACGATGGCGGCGTGCACGCGCAGTCGACGCAACAACAACCAAAGATATGAACTCGAGCATACGTGACATATCCCACGCGCAACATGGCTCCACATCCGTTAGCGTGGCACGCTCGGCTGCCCAACGGGAGTGAGCGCTCTGAACACCACGGTGGAAAAATCTATCGCCATGCCCAGTTATTTATGGCCCGAGCTGGGGTCTTGGAGCTCTGGGTGGCCCAGCGACGGCCAGCACACACCGCGACCACATGTCACTGCCCCGGCCAAACTCCCCGAGCCTGGGACCGCGGCCAGCGGAGCGTGGGGGCGTGTAGCACCTGTTACACGGGGCAAGGGAGCCGGCACCGCAAGCATGGCCAGCCGCCCGCCATGTTGTCGAATGAAAGAAAGTAACAGGAGGGAGTCGGTGGGTCTTTGGGAGCTCACGTCGCAGCTCGAAGCTCGGTCCCTCTGCAAGAAGCCGCAGGCGTCAAAGGAGCCGCAATTCGAATGAGGTCGCGAGTCGACCGCTTTATTTAAACACAGCCCGGGTGAGAAAGTAACAACGACACCTCCCCAGCCGCCGCGGACTGATACCACCACGCCCCGATGAGAGCGCGGCAGGACGCGCACGGCCTCTTTTAGACAGCGCGGTGTTCGTCAGCATGGGGGGAGGGGAGGGAGGTGGGGGGTGGGTTAGTGGAACGTCTCTCCCCTTGGGTAAGGCATGCGCTCTGGCACACGCTCCTCCACAATCCCCGGCATTGTTTGTCGGAGGGGCCGGCCTCCGCTTGGTGGAAGAAAGAGGAGGGATGGATGGGCTTCTCCGTGTCGCCTGGGTCGGCTTCCATGTCCGTACGGAGGGACAGGAGGCGCTGTGGTTAGGAGTTCAGATCCGCGCGACCAAGCTTGGCCAAGTCGTTTGGCATTTGGCAACGTTTTCCATAGATAGGTCCAACTGTACTACCGGGGAGATATGAACGACCAGTCACATTCACTTTCTGTTGTTTGAGACGAGCTTTAAAAGGAGTGCGTCAGTGGTTCCGTGCTGCTTGTCATGCGCTCCGTCTCTCCCTCTCCTTCTCTCTGACTTTTTTCTCCTTTTCTCTTTCTTTGTATCTCTCGCTCTTTTTCTCTCTCTCTCTATCTTTCCCTGAAACACAGCCACCACGTGCATACACTAATACACCATAAACAAAACACCAACATCTGACAGTGCACGTTGGTGGACCAAAGAACCAAAGACAACCCGACAGACGTTCCCTGTCAGGGGAGGGAAAATACGAGTCTTCATCCACACACACAAACACACACACTCCGACACTCACACACTCCGACATTCACACATGTACATAGCCACGTCTCTTTCTAGCTGACTCATCCACAGCCTGTGTCACACAGGTTACTCGAGCCAGCTGCTGCTCCCTGAAACTGTAAAGTTAACTGCCCTGTTCCACCAGAGTGATTAGGAAGCCAGGCACACAAGCACACCACATAACACACGAGCCACACGCACACACACAGAGCGGCGCCTCTAGTTTCTCCGGTGGCCTGGCCAACTTACAAACTGGTCTGACCCTGATTAGTAAGAATGACACTTTGTAAAGATGAAAGTTAAGCCCCCAGGGCGTATAAACAGGGTGTGTCTGTGAGTGTGATTGTGGGAGTGTGTGTGTATGTGTATGTGTGTGTGTGTGTGTGTGTGTGTGCGGGGGAGGTCGTGTTGGGTTGAGGGTGTGCGTGCGCTAGTTTGTGATTCAGTAACTAGGTGTCCATCCACTATCTGCGACACCTGAACATGGCCAGTATGTTTTCGGTGGTGTTGCGGGGTGGTGTCTGCGGAGCTCTAGATTGTCACGCAGCGTGTTGGTGCTGTCTTTGTGAGGGGGGAGAGCAGAAGGCCAGTGGGACGACAACGCGGGAGGAGCACCAAGGGGGAACACTTGAAGTTCAGGACAGAACTTGTCGGATGGTGCACCATGAACAACAACCATAGCATATTAATCCCACTTCTGCTCTACGTGCATGACCGCAATCACACATACGTACACACATAGACACACACACACACATACACGGTGGACACTTGTTCATTTATTTTCTGACAACACACACAAACACACACAGACACTTGAAAAACATTCTCTCGTTCACACATTCTCACCGCTGGCATCAACGTGCTAATGGGGATTGTTAATTCAGATTTAATGAAAGGCACAGCCACTGGAGGACAGTATGCTGATGTGATGTGAGCCTTTATTAAAGACAGACAGACAGACAGTCACAGAGAACAGACAGACAGACAGACAGACAGACGGAGAGAAACAGAGAGGCGAAAAGGAAGAGACAAAGACAGACGGAAAATGCATTTAAACTAACAGACAGACAGGCAGAAACACAGACACACAGACAGGCAGGCAGACGGACAGATAGACAGATGAGCAGGCAGGCAGGGCAGGGTCTTAAGCAGACAGAGGGCTGTGAAGCTCCAGAGATCTCAGTGCTGTCAGAGCAGCATGCGATGCATCTTCACACCGTCCTGTCTGTCATCAGTACAGAGCTTCTGTCACCCAGTTCTATCCTAGCGGAAGCTGTGTGGCCATAAGGTCTTTATTAACCACACACACACACACACACACACACACACACACGCACACACACACACACACACACACACGCGCACACACACACACACACACAAATAAACACAAACAACTGCAGATTAGTTACATATACAGAGATGAAAACATGCAGACACACACAAACAAACATGCATTGCGGAGAGTAAAGTCAAGCTCCCCAAGAAGACCCTCAGTCTATCTGTCTCACTGTGGGTTGTCTTGGGGCTGCCCTCCAACTCTGCGCAGACAGGCACACCCATCCCCTGTTGCCTCACACAGCTCAAGCAAAGCCACAAATATGAACCCGGCGCATGCATTATATATTCCACTGTAATATCAAGCTGACTGCAGGGCTCTGAAAACATCTCCATCTAATTACTTCTCTGTCTTCAGCAAAACTGGAATAAACAATAATCCTGCAATCGTTTGATGGACTGCAGGCTGGTATGTGTGTCGGTGTGTGAGTGTGTGCATGAGTGTGTGTGTGTGTGAGTGTGTGTGAGTGTGTGTGTCTGTGTGTGAATAGGGGCTGAACCCATCTGGTATTTGGGGCCTAGAGGGAGCACTCGACAGAATTGGTCCGAGGCTGTTTGTTTAAAGTACATGGGCTGTTATTTTTGGGAAGGATCTCATGGTATTGGTTTCCAATACATTTGGTTTCTACGCTCAGAATGTAACCCTGGGCCTGAATCCAGGTCTTGGAGCTACCTAAGGTTGTCATCAGAAGAACTCAAATGGAAAAACAAGGTGGACCGGTTTGATTTTGTACCCGTTGCTGAGAACGTATCAGAACATGAAGGTTGGAAATAGAGTGTGAGCACGCTGTGCTTCTGAATCCATTTGCTGTTCAGTCTGGACATCTGGTGACCCACAGTTGCCAGAAAGGCAACAAATGCAAACGTCTGCAATGGATAGAACACGAGCATTTCACAAACTGAAGGTTTGGCCTGGAGAAGACATGTTTAGCTGTGTGGGGTCTTTGCCCCGGCACACAGGCTCCTTCCCTGTGTTCTGTCAATAGACGTTGAGCAACAAACTGCCCTATCAGCAACTCAGTCACCCCGGACCTCCGGACAGGACGCCCACTCAGACTATGGCCCGGGCCCAGCCAGGGGCTCTCTTGGCTGGGGGAGAGGACAGGGACAGATAGCCTCGTCTGGATCAACAAGCAGTGCTTATCTCCTATGTCCTGGCCCTAGTTAAACACCAACTGCCTTTCCACATGTCTCTGAACATGCAACTAAATAACACATTTCCCCAGCGTGTGTGTGTGTGTGTGTGTGTGTCTGTGCGTATGCGCATGTGTGCATGTGTCAGTGTAGGGTTGCGAAAGAAGGGAGAGAGACAGAGAGATAACAGGCGAGAAAGAAGCGAAAGAGAGGGAGAAGAGCGTATTCAAACAATACGCCAGCGATTCAGCACTCGTAGAATCTATTTCAGAACTCAGAAGGAATATCCAGTCAGTCAGTGTGCTCTCAGCAGTATATTACAGAGTCAACCATTATCACAGAAAATAAAGCCCAGTGTTTTAAATGGTCTCTGTGGAGAGATATTCCTGGAAAGCATGGCTTGTTCTGCGTACTGACTCAGGTTCCGAGCTAACCGACTGGCCGTTGTAGAAGGGGTTTAACACCACCATGCTTTTGTCCGTGTAACTGAACTCGCTTCGGATGACCAACGATTTATTAGTACCAAATAAATAAAAGCCTGTTGGTTTTTCTCCCTTTCTGCCTCTCTCTGTGCAACAATCCCACCCCTCACCCCTGACTCACCCCATTCCATACTCTCTTACTCTTTTTTCGCTCACAGTTTCTCCCCCCCCCCCCGTCCCCGTCCCCTCTCTATTTGTTTCTCTCTCTCCTACCAGCTGTGCTGTATTCAGCTCTGTTCCACAGGCTGAGTTTCCCTTTAGCCAAAATCCCCTCATGTCCCTCTTCCTAAGAATCTCTACCCCTCCTCCTCCGCCTCCTCCTCCTCTGCTCTTCTCTCCACTCCTCGCCAGGGAGACCTAACGCTCACAGACCAAACTTTCCTCTCTTCCCTCCCATGCTACTCCTCCTGCATGTGCATTCTTTGCACACGGTCCCGCTGTTTAAAAAACAACCTCAGTGGCCACAAAAGAAAGCAAAGAGAGAGACGGGGGGAGAGAGCGACCGGCTGTGTGACTGCCATCCCTCTCACAATCGCTGGCTTCTCTCCGCGGGCGCCCTCCCTCCACCCCAAACGGCCTTCCTCAAGCAGACAAACATCATGTGGCTCGCCCAGAAGAAGACACTCTTGTTTGTATCTGTACGAGCCTTGTGCGCGTGTGTGGGCGTGTCGCTTGTGTGCTGGCCAGGCGCGTGTTGCTGAACGGCTACGTCGGGTCCAAAACGTGCTATGCGTGCCAGCATTTCAGTGTGTGCGAGCATTTTAGTGTGCGTGAGCCTCTTGTTTTCCTTGGGTCGTCCGACCATGCTCCGCAAGCTCCATCCCCGATCCGTAATGACGTGTCCCAAAGTTTGAGTTAAGCTCCTTCGCTATAGTCTTAGGAAGGGAATGCACACACACAAACACGCAAACACACAGAGTCCACCCTACGCCCTGTAGCCCCTGGTGTCAGTCAAGGTATGCCGAGTTGAGCAAAGACGGCGGACTGAGCAAAGCCTGTGCAAGTGCGCGTTTATGCAAGATTGCTCAATCCACAAAGACACAGCGTCTTATATGGCTCCCAACTGTGCGGCGCTGGCCCACTAGCCTGCCATCCAGCAGCCTGGAATGTTTGGTGTGCAAACCCCACTGGAAAGCCCCAGTTGCTAACACACACTCCCAGCCCCCTCAGGAGAGCAGACTAACATATTCCATGAAGCCGGACGGACGGACGGACGGGCCTCACCCAACAAAGGATGGTTCAAATTCCACAAATGATAGGAAAACAGAGCTGAGTGAAGCCACTGTATCAGACCCATCACACGACCCACATCTAAAATCTCACAGAGGGAGAAAAGGGTCTACAGTGAACAATGGGGAAGAAAGACGCTTCTGGAATTTGTTCTGGTTGATAAGAAAGTAGTGGATAATGTAACTACTTTTCGTTCCATATGTTGTTAGTCGTTTAGATGTGTCCAGACAGAGAGAGGGTGGCAAGGTATGCAGGGGGGAGCCAGTGAACTCTGCTCACCCCATGACGTAACTTTTACCATGCATATTTTTATGTGCCAGGATCAGCTGACAGCAGGTGTTAGGAGGTAAACAGTCTGACAACTGTCAATATTTTCAACCTTGCTTTCATATAGACTAAGTTATTTGAAGCAGAGCCGTTTACAAACAAATCAGTACCATACCGTGTGCAGCAGGGTATGCAATCCGTTACCCAGTTCCACCTGTGTGGCACTAACCGTTATCATGTTTTTAAATAGTAGTGAAAGCATTGTAAAGTAGAGGCACATTGGCACACAATAAACATAATAACATAATACATAATAAACATAGTAACCAAAACGTTTTAAAACCAGTTGTATGTAGGCCTATATATATATATATATTTAAAAATGTAGATTTAAACCAGGATATATATATATATATATATAAAATGTAGATTTAAACCAGGATATATATATATATATATATATATATATATATATATATATATCCTGGTTTAAATCTACATTTTTAAATATTTATTCCACTCTGTAGTCGTAAACTACTCCTGGTTGACAAAATTTATATTTTTTAACGTTAACGTTAAATGTGTGTGTGAATATAAACGATTTCAGTACAATAAAGTAATACAGTTCTCATATTAACATTCGTGGTTTATAAATAACTGCATTGCATAAATTATGAACTTGTTGCCAAAATAGTTCGCATTTTAATAGTTCGAATTGCCTATTTAGAGCAAATTGGAGTAACGGAAACCAAACTAGTTCTAACCATTCTTACGCACGTCCACATGTTAAGTTGTAATAAAACGTAGAAAAACGCAATAAACAACAAATAGGCTACAAATAAAAAAGTACTGTTAAGAATCACTAATGGGGCATAGCCTACCTTCAATAGACCTTCACAACTGGAATATATTCGTGCTCTTCCTCACACACTTCAGATCTCTTCACTTTTCTTCTCACTTATTCTGGACTGCTCTCGTCTCCGGTTCTCTCATTCGGCTGCAGGGCACAAAGACATGCAACCACTTTAGAACGTGGCTCGTTCGCGAAGAGATTCAGACAGATTTGATTTTTTTGCCGGTTAGACTTTCAGGCTATGCTTTTTGTGTTGTCGGACTTGACTCTTTTTAAACCACCTCTCATTTTGAATTAGTGACTGATATTAGAACATTCTTGATTCATCATTGTAACTAGCCTAGATACGACAAAATGTAATTGCAAAAAGACCACAACTACATAATGTAAAAGCTGCGGAGTGCCGACTCGTTCAGCGACCAGGCGTTGTGCGTATTGGTGTTGTTCACTGGTGCTGATGCGAGTTTGTCCACGTCCTTTGTTGTTTCTGTCTGTCACACCTACGAAAGGGGATCTTTTGGGGATTCCATTCGACTTTCTTTGTCAAGTTTAGACTGTCCTCTGCACTAATCGTCGTGTCTGCCAATAGAGTGTCACCTATTTATATTTTAAGTCAAATACATTTTGTTAATGTAAGCTTGCAAAGAATGTTAAGTAATTGTGCATTATAGAAGCTATGAGGATATAACAGCATGTAATCTGGCTTCATGCCCAATTTGTTTTAAATGCATACACATATTTTTCCCAATAAAGTAAAAAATATCAAGTCCTTTGTTTCACCACACCCCTGTACCGACCCCATCTCTTGGAACACTCACGAGAGCTCTCTCACCAAATTTGCAAAGTTCAACCGTAGCGTCTCTTGTGGTCTAGCTCTGTGTCCTGTGCTGTCACATGTAGCGGTGGTCTGCGGAGCCCAGCTGCGCTCCAGTCCAGTCCAGCCAGCGACAAATGCCAGA